>PVLD010004083.1:0-130951 GCA_004027595.1 Dinomys branickii
GCAAACTAGGTCTAGAGGTTCCATTCAAACCAGCTATTCCCCTTCTGGGTATTTTCCCAGAAGATCTGAAAACATCATATCACTCTGACATATGTGCACCCATGTTTATGGCAGTGCAATTTGTAATAGCTAAAATGTGGAAGCAGCCCAAGTGTCCATCCACAGAATACTGGATTAAAAAATTGTGGCATTTTTATATAATGGAATATTATTCAGCTATAAAGAAAGACAGTTTTGGGGACTTTGTAGGCAAATGGTCAAAACTGGAGTCCATACTCATAAGTGAAATAAATCAGCGATACATGTGCAGGCAACATATTGTATCACTGGTGTAAGAACCCAAGCGTGGGAATATAAACTAAGAGACATGAAGGAAATCTGTTCAAAAACAAAGAACAGATGGGAGGAGCGAAAGGAGAAAAGAAAGAGAGAAAAATGTATGTATGCATATGTGAATATACATATGTGCAGGAGGGCTAACATGGTTCTACTATTGTATTATATCACTTAATACTAAGGAATAATCTATGATGGGTTATTTGATCAATCTTGTATGTCTGTATGCGTTATCCTGATCACACACTTTGAAGATATTAATATGCAAATCAGCAACTATTGGTGTTTTGTTGTTGTTGTTGTTGTTGTTTGCCTGTTTTGTTTTTTGTCTTTGGATTTTTGGTTTTTGTGTTTTTCTGTTGTTGAGAGGATTAATTGTCTGACCAATTTTGCATGTCTGTATATGGGTTCATATATTTACTCTTCGAAGATATCAGTGGATAAAGCAATAAGCACTGTTGAGACCATGTCACCTTGTCTATAGATCAGTTGTAATTGTACTATTTTTTATGCTAATTGGTGTCTGTTTGTTAATATGTTTTTGTACTTTTATTTAAATAAAAAAGAGGAATCTAAATCTTAAAATAAAAAACGTTGTGCAAACTTCCTTGAACACAAATCCGAACAGTGAAAGAAGTAAGGTCAGAAATGAAATTAACATGTTTGTTTTAAAACCTGTGTTCCTAACCTGTGTATTCTTTAAGTATTAGGCCCCCTCCAAAATTATTAATGATTCAATCTTTAAAGAGAATTATTTAGCGTTTTCCTACCTGGAATTGATATATGAGAAGGCTTACAAATTGTCTGGAATTTTCCCCACTAATTAGGATGGAATTTTGTACCTATAATTGAAGTGTTTCCATCATTGATCAAAAATATATAATGAAGATGAAAGTGAATTAAGTATCTCAACACAGAGATGGGATTAAATTACTGCTTACTGCAGTGAGAGCCCCGCACGCACGCACCACGTGCAGAAGTTGGGGTGTGTGCAGACGGGGCTTCCATCCGCAAGTGCTCTGTTATTCATGCTTGTTATACAGGCAAGTGGATGCAGGGCTGAAAATATGAAAAAAGAAGTTTTAAAAATTGCTTTGTTTTGTACTCAAAAGTGTTAGTCTAAAGATAAATTAATTTAAAAAATTTACACCTAGCATATTTTGTTGAAAACTAAATTAATTTCAAAGCCTTTAATTCAGTTTCTTAAAGTAAAACTGCTCTAGTAACGCAATTTATCCATAAGGTAACTCTTTTTTTAAACCCATTTTAAAAGTTAATCATATTGTATTTTATACTCTGAAACTAGCTGTTCTTCATATGTGGAAGAACATTTTTGACCAGTTTATAAATAAGTTTATGTCTCATTTTATCTTAATAGATCCAAAACTAAGTTTGTCCATTCATTACACATGTGTGAAGGTTAGTTTGTATGACATCCCTTCCTAAACACCACATTCACATGCACACAGATATAGTTTGAAGAATTTCCTTTTTTGCATGGCTTAACAAGAAAGTTGTCTTCTTTCTTCATTTAGACTATATTAGATAGCTAAGGTATCAACTATCATCATGATTTGACCCACGATTGTTTAGAAAAATATCATTACTCCATTGCTTAACCCCTGATTGACAATATCATAGAAGCATAATATATTTTTGCCAATAATTCATTTTGCTTTTCTTCTCCAAAGGCAAATGCCTCTGAAGATTTCTCTAGACAAAGTCTAGGGCCCTGCTCCACTGTCAGGCTCTATCAGTGCTTTGCTGTGGCCAGTAGAAGGTAAGCAGAGGTGAAATAGGCCATATTGCAACAGAAATTTGACTCAGTACCTTGTTTTTCCTCACTACTCTAATATCTGTCCCTAACAGTACCAATCCCTTGAACCTGAATTCCAAAAAGAGAAGAAACATTGAAATGTGTCAGTCCATAACTGCTGACATCTTTGGCAACTGCTTGTGGTTATAAACCACTAAAATATGGGATTATTCCTTAAAGTAGGTGACCAATACAACAATCTTCCAATAAGACTGCTTTACAAATTAAATGAGATAATGTTTTTGAAAGAGAAGAGAAATCATCATTTATCACTGCCTACTTTGCTAGCTTTTCCAGATAACTATGTGATGGAATTGTATGTGAGTGGAATTTGTATTCTTGTATGTAAGAAAATGGAAGCTCATAAAAATTAAATTCCTCTTCCCCTGTTGGAGCTGAACTGCAGCTTGGACAGTTTCAGGAACTCTGGTGAGTTGCTGCTGCCCCACACATGAGCTTGGGATCAGGCAAAAACCTGGATGGCCCTAGGGGCCTGGTGTCCATTCCCCCCCCACTCCCCATTGGAGCTGAGCTGCACCTTGGACAGCTTCAGAAACTCTGGTGAGTTGGCCCCACCACTGCTCCACCAGCTTGGGAGTAAACTGGAGCCCCAGACGACCCCAAGAGCCTTGGGTGCTCCTCCCTGCCCCCACCACACACCCTCAAGGGAGCTAAGCTGAAACTCAGACAGTTTCAGAGGTCTCAGAGACTGCTCACTTACCCCCCCCCCCAGGGCTAACTGGGCAGAGTAGTGCCAGTGTATGGAGACACATGACCACCACCCACCCACTACTACATCCTAGTCAAAACAGGGCTGAAACCTGGACAGCTTTCGGAATCACTGAATGGGAGCCAAGGTAATCCACAGACCACTGTGGGAGCACTGGGGATCACACCCTGCCTGCACGCACACACCACTGAGGGAGTCAACTGAGCACCAGGGACCTTTGGGTCCTTGCCCCACTACTATGACATTATCCTGGGAGTAAGGCTGAGCTCCAGGTAACCTCTGCATCTCTGAAAATGACAAAACAAAGGAACAAAATGCAATCTCAGACCTCTACTCCACCCAGAACAAGTCTGGGAGACATCAACACAGATGACCTTGGCAGTCCTACACCTGAAATTTCTGAAATGAAAGCAGGCAAAGTGAAGAAACAACTCCATCAGGCCATAGAACACATCTGATCAGAAATAATCTCTGAGGTAAACAAAATGAAATGACAACAATAATGAAAGAATTGCTGAGCACATCTAAAGAGGACATAGAAAAAATAGAGGAGAATAGTAAATTAATGGAAACCTTGAATGAACCTATAGGAAAGAACTGGAATGCATAAAACAGATTCAAACACATATCCAGGAAATTGAAACTTCCATCAAAAGCTGGCAAAATCAACTGAATGAAGCTGAAGATAGACATTCAGACCTTGAAAACGGCATTAATGTGAATGACCTTGAAAGGAAGGATCTTTTAAAAATAACAAGAAACCAAGAAATAACAATTCAATAGCTACAAGATGAAGCAAAGAAAAACAATATAAGATGGATAGATATCAATGAAACAGCAGATGTCAGCACAGATGATGTAAAATGACTACTTGCAGAAGTAATAGCAGATAATTTCCCAAGTGTGGAAAACGAATTGGACATCCAAGTAAGTGAAGCATATAGAACTCCAACTAGCCATACCAAAATAAATCTACACCTAGACATAGAGTGATCAAGATCCCAGAAATTCAACAAAAGAACAGAATATTAAGAGCTGTTAGAGAAAAGAAACAGCTCACCTATAAAGGAAAGCCCATCAGAATCATGGCAGATTTCTCAACACAAACCATCGAGTCAAGAAGAGTTTGGAGTGAAATATTTCAGGTCCTGAAAGAAAACAACTTCCAACCCAGATTGATGTACCTTGCAAAACTATCCTTCAAAATTAATAGCAGAATGAAATATTCCATGATAAAGAACAACTGAAGCAATTCATGAGCACAAAACCAATCCTACAAAGAGTACTAAAAGATATTATAGAAAGAGATAAAACAGACAGCAACTTAAAGAACAACATCAGAAAGGAACCACCAACCAGAGCAAGCAATTAAACAGTAGGAAAAAAATGGATCCAGCAGTAGGAAAATAACATGACAAAGATAAGCCAGTACATATCAGTTATAACAATCAGTGTAAATGGTCTCAATGCACCAAACGAAAGAGGCAAACTCACAGAGTGGATCAGGAAACAAAACCCAACTATATGCTGTATACAAGAAACACATTTAACTCAAAAGGAAATTCATACATTGAAAATTAAAGATGGAAAAAAATACTGCATGGGACAGGAACCCAGAAAAAAGGAGGTGTAGCTATTCTGTTTGAAGACAATGTGAACTTCAAACCAAGGACAATCAAAAGAGAAAAAGAAGGTCAGTACATACTTGTATGGGGAAAGCTGCAAGAGGAAGAGATAACAATCATAAACATCTATGCCCCGAATAAAGGAGCACTCAAATATACGACCAATTTTACAGATATGCAAAATGAAATAAGCAGCAACACAATCATAACAGGGGAGTCTAACACACAATTGTCACAAAAATATAGATCAACTGGACAAAAAATTAGCAAAGAAATAACAGAACTAAACCAAACATGTGAATGAATGGACTTAGGAGACCTTTAGAGTGTTCCACCCAACAGCATCAGAATACACATTCTTCTCAGCTGCTCATGGTATATTCTCTAAAATAGATCATATACTACCACTGAGAACATGTTTAAGGAAATACAAAGGAGTAGAAATTATCTCATGCATACTATCAGACCATAGTGCAATGAAACTGGAAATTAATCACAAAGGAAATTGCCAGAACTCCATAAATACATGGAAATTAAACAGCACCCTCCTGAACAATGAGTTACAGATGAAATCAAAGAAGAAATTAAACATTATGTAAACATTATCAAACAAAAATGTAGACACAACTGACAGGAACCTGAGAGATGCACCTTCAGAGGGAGATTTATAGCAGTGAATTCCTACCTCAGGAAAACAGAATGAGTTCAAATAAACAATCTTATGCTGCACCTCAAGCATCTAGAGAAAGAAGAACAAATCAAACCAAAAGCCCAGCGAAGGGAGGAAATTATAAAGTGTAGGGCAGAAATTAATGCAATGGAAACTACAAAAAACAAACAAACAAACAAAACAACACCAACAAAAAACAAAGAATTAATGAATCAAAGAGTTGCTTATTTGAAAAAAATAAATAAAATTGATAAACCCCTAGCCAACCTTATTTAAAAAAGGAAAGGAAACACTGAACTACATACAATAAGGAATGAAATAGATGAAATCACTACAGATCCTGTAGAAATTCAGAAGATCATCAGTACCTACTTTGAAAGTCTTTACTTTCACAGGATGAAAAACAGAGAAAATGGACAGATTTCTAGATACATATGAACTACCAAAGCTGAATGAAGAAGACATAAAAATCCTAAATAACCCTATATCAGCAAGTGGAATTAAAAATGCAATAAAAAATCTTGCCAGTAAAGAAAAGCCCAGGTCCTGATGGATTTACAGATGAATTGTACAAGAAATTTATAGAAGATTTAATGTCAATACTTCTCAAACTCTTTAGGGAAATTGAAAAGAAAGGAATTCTTATTTTTAACAAAAGGGCCAAACAAGTACACTGGAAGAAAGATAGGCAAGACTAACAAATGGTGCTGGAAAAACTGGCTTTCCACATGCTGAAGTCTGAAACTAGACCCATGTCTCTCACCATGTACGAAACTAAAGTCAAAATGGATCACAGATCTCAATATTAAAACAGAAACACTAAATCTACTGGAAGAGAAAGTAGGTAAAATTCTCAAAGACAAAGGGGTAGGCGGAGTTCATGAACAAAACCAAACTGCCCAGGAAATACTTAAAAGAACCAAAAACTGGGATGTCATCTTACTGAACATTTTCTGCACATCAAAAGAAATCACCAACACAGTAAATAGAAAACCCACGAATTGGGAAAAATTTTATCCAACTGTCCCTCAGACAAAGGACTCATGTCTACAACATATAAAGAATTTAAAAACTCAGGCCCCCGAAATTCGAAGACCTAGTCGAAAAATGGGCAACTGAGATGAACATATAGTTCTCAGATGGGGAAATACTAAAGGTGAATAAATATATAAAAAAAGTTCAACATCATTAGTCATTCGAGAAATACAAATCAACACTGAGATTTCATCTTACCCCACAAAGAATGACTATCATTAAGATGTAAATCAGTGACAAATGCTGGAGAGGCTGTGGGGAAAAAGGAATGCTTCTCCATGGCTGGTGAGAGTGTGGACTGGTGAAACCACTATGGAAATTAGTCCGGAGATTCCTCACAAAACTAGGATTGGAAGTTCCACTTAACCAAGCTATTTCCCTTCTGGATATTTTCCCAAAAGAATTAAAAACATCATCCCACAGCAATATGTGTGCATCCATGTTTATAGCAGCGCAATTTGTCATAGCTAAATCTTGGAAACATCCCAAATGTCCATCCACTGAAGAATGGATAAAAAGATGTGGTATTTTTGTACAATGGAGTATTACTCACTATAAAAAAAGATAAACTTGAGGCTTTTATAGGTAAATGGATGCAACTAGAGACCATACTCATAAGTGAAATAAATCTGACCCACATGTGTAAACATCACATTGTCTCCCTAGTGTAAGAACATGAAAGAGTAAATAAAACCCAAAATGTACAATAGATAATAAGAAAGGGAAAGAAATTGCTCAAAAGAAGGAACAACTTGGATGAGAGAAAGAAGGAAAAGAAAGTACTAAGGCATTTTATACATACACACACACACACACATATATATGGATTCATGGCATAGCTGTACTGTTGGTGTCTGATGGTTTGTTGAGGGGAATAGTTTATGATTAAAAGTATTTTCGTTTGTTCCTTTGTTTTACTATTTTGACCAAATTTGCATGCTTGTATCTGGTAATCTGAGCAATTTATGTGATGACAACAATTTGCAGTATATCAACCATTGGTGAATTCCTACAATCCTGCCTAGTGACATACACACAAAAAATAAATTTCCACATCATAAAATGAACAAGTGGTAGCGTTAGCTACTAAGCAAGACATCAATCTTTAGGGTTGTGGTGGATTAATTAATTGTCAGCTTGTAACCCCCAGCTGAACTGAGTCAGTGGGGTGCTGGGTGTGGAAGGCCCACCTGAAGATTTTTTTTTTTTATTTTAAAAGTAAAAGAACAAAAAACACTAACAAACATACACACAGTAGCACAAGAACAGCACAAAAACCGAACTACAGATAAGGTGGGAGGGGATCAACAGTGGTTGTTGTATTACACGTTGGTAGCTTCAAAGTGTATACTCAGGACAATACAAATAGACATACAAGGTTGGTCAACTAATCACTGATTGTTTCCCACATGAATATGACATGAGACAACAGTGCAACCATGTCAGCCATCCCGCACATACATACATACCTACACAGCTATCCCCCTCTTCCTCCTCTCCTTCCCTTCATCCTGATTGCTCTCTACCCTTGAGCAGTCTCCCTTCATACCTCCCGATCTATGTTCCCACTTCTAGGTTTCTACACTAATGATACTATATGCTGTTTGCACGTGCACATCTGATTTACCTCACTTAAGAGTATGGTCTCTAATTGTGACCATTTGCCTATAAAAGCCCCTAGATTGTCTTTCTTTATAGCTGAATAATATTCCATTGTGTAAAAATGCACAGTTTCTTAATCCAGTCCTCTGTGCATGGACATTTGGGTTGTTTCCACGATTCAGCTATTACAAATTGTGCTGCTATAAACATGGGCGCACATATATCACAGTGATATGCTGTTTTCAGATCTTCTGGGAAAATATCCAGAAGGGGGATAGCTGGGTTGAGTGGGACCTCCAGACCTAGTTTGCTGAGAAATCTCCAAACGGCTCTCCACAGTGGTTTCACCAGTCTGCATTCCCACCAGCAGTGTAGTAGAGTCCCTATTTCTTCACAGCCTCGCCAGCATTTGTTATTGGATGATTTCTTAATGCTGGCCAATCTTACTGGGGTGAGATGAAATCTCAACGTTGTTTTTATTTGCATTTCTCGAATGACTAAAGATGTAGAACATTTTCTCATATATTTATTTGCCATCTGATTTCTTTATCTGAGAAGTGTGTATTCATCTCAGATGCCCATTTATGGATTGGGTCTTTGAATTTCGACAGGAAGATTTTTGCCAACAGCACGAAAGGAGAATTGGAGGAAAAGAAGGTGTGTTGTTGATTCTCCTGGAAAAGCTTATCACACTGGTTTTCTTGATACAAATTCAGCTGTTCTCATTATTGGAGGAGCCCAGGTCCTCGCTATTGCTGAAGATGACTGCAGTTTTCTTTGGGGGAGTTCTGGTCCTTACCTTGAACATCATCATTTCCTGGATCCATTGCAGACCCCTCAGCCTGCTGGCACACATGCCTCAAACCTCGCTGGCGCAGACTTTCTAGCTTCCATTACTGGCCTTTGAGCCTTCCTGGTGCAGATCCTTGATACAAACTTGCATGAGACCCTGTCATGGGTTCCAGGCCTCCAGTGGGATTCATGTAGACATTGTCATGGGCTGTAGGTCTTCAGCTGGACTCAGGCAGGCCACTGCCATGGGATCCAGGCCCTCATCTGGATTCTTAGGGTCATTAGTATTGTTGACAGATCTCTTGCACTCTTCTGCACTTGGCTTTTTGAGTGAATATTATAAAATAATCAGATAAATTACATGTCCATATTAAATCATTTTCCTGTAAACCTTGACTGCAAGAAGGGCAAATTCTTGCATTAATGTACTTTCTGAACTGTTCTTTCTTTCTGTTGTACCTAAAAGCCTTTGAAAAAATTTGTTGAAGCAACCAGTGTCATTAAGCCACTGCAACTTATTTTTAGGCCAACTCAAGAAAATGAGCCTCACTCTAACAATGAATTGAGCATGCCCAGAAGCATCCCTGTCTACCAGCTTCCCTTTTCAAACATATGATCTATGAAGTGAGCATGTCTAGAAATGTGTCTACTCCTTTTCCTTCTTCAACTGTAATGATGTTCAACTGAGCATGCTTAGAAATATGTCTCCCCTTAATGTGCCTTCCCATTTGAATACACATAGGTTCCTAGCATAAAACCTCCTTCCTTTCCTCAGGCAGAGAACTGCTTTGGAGACAACTCTAGTGCTCTCCACACCTGCTAGAGGTAATAAATCTTTCTCCGCTCTTTTACCTCCTGGTTGTGCCTTTCAGTTTTGCACTCACCAAGATGTGAATCCATTGAGTTTGACTGCAGTTGGGGTAAAAAATTTCAGTTCTAATGGACCCAGTTTGCAGTGCATGTTTCCCCTATTGCACTTTGAAACCTCAGACTGTGCTTTCTAAAATGTCAAGCTCTATAGCATTACCGTTGTGGCTGCATTTGTTGATGAAACAGTAGTTACAAAATACTATCTTCAAAAATACTGTTACTTCCATACTATGTTCATGTAATGAATAACAAAGCCAATACAGTTTATTATTGGAAGTAAGAATATATTACAAAATTTGAGAAAATATATCTTTATCTTAAATATAATAATCATTTTCATTTGTGCTATTAATATATTAAGCCAAAGTTTCTACTAAAAGGAGATAAATTATCTTAGAAAAGCATTCTTAACAAAGGTACCTGACAAGGAAAATATAATTTTCCAATATAGTTAATAAAATCACATTGAAAAAGAAAGACAATGAACTAACAGGTCAAAAAAGCTCAAAATAATGAATTAAGTATATTCATACTAAACTTTAAATCTCTCCTATCATTAGAAAAATAATAATTAAAAACAAGATTCTAAAATTCTTAACACATCTTTTTATTTTAGTCATAAATTTTTACTCCTTTGCAGGTACCTGATCATTTTCCATTCTGCAGTGTTTCATCTGGATTCGATCTGTTTGTAGGCCAGGGAATTGGATGGACATTTTTCCTGCCAGACTATCTTTTGTGCTTTCCAATTCCCTGGCTTTTTCACAAAGCTGCAAGGGTATTTGTTTGCCAGGGATTTTGATTCGGGTGAATAAGACCCTCTCAGCTGCCCTAAGGAATCCTGGGCTCAGGCTTCGGTTTGCATGAGGCAGGAACCCGGCAAGATGAATGACAGACGGGAGATAAGGAACACAAGCTGGAGGAGAAGGCGCCCTTCACTTCCGTGCTGGGAAGTCGGCGGGCTGTAATAAACCGGGCTGACAAGCACCTTGCTGCTGATCAGAAGAGAAATTGGGGCATTTTTCACGAAAAAGATTCCTCATGTTGTGAAGTTTAACCACAAAAGAAACGTTTTTTTAGAAAAATAAGGTAATTTAGGAGCAAAATCCCAATACAGCATTGCCAACAATGCCATAGACTTTATCATCAAAAGCTGAATTTAACTGACATAGCAAATCACTTATATCCAAATTGTACATTTATTACATAGCATTTCAGATTGATTTCCTTTACTTCACTATAATTTCTTAAATAATTAAAAATTTTACTTTAGGTAGAAATAAATGAAGGACACATGAAATCAGGGAAACTGCTGGATGCTTTCCTATAAAGTGGCACTTCTGCTTACCAGAACCAAACTCAAGGAACAGAAAATTACTAGTAGCCCGGAAGCTTATGTTTTACTTCTTTCTAAACCTCTACAGTTATAATTTAAACTCAATTACTATTTGTGTTGGGGTGTAAGTTATAGAGAAAATGTCAGGAACTATCTTCTCATGGATATTTGCTTAGATATAATTTGCTCTCTGGATACTACTTTTCTGATCATTACTACAGGTGTCAGAGGGAATATCTTTTTGGTATTGTTTTCTTGTGCATTTAATTTTCAGAAAAAAACAAATTCTAAGTGACCAAGATTTTCTGTTTTTTGTACTTTTTTATTTTGAAGAGAATAAAAAAACATTAACATGATACAGAATTTCAAAACAAGATGATAGGAAGTCAAAACTGGTTGTTATATTGCATATTGTTATCTTCAAAGTAGTTGTTCAGATTACCAGATATAGGTGAAAGAACATTGTCTGAAATAACTATTCCCAGAAGATTTTATGACACTATTTCATTGATTCCTGATAGGACTCAGATGAAAGGTCTCAGCACAAATAAATCTTGGATGATCTTACTTTAATAAATACTGTGATAGATAAATACAAAACTGCTACTGCATCTTTTGTTTCCCAAACAAATCCCCTTTGGATAGTACAGTAGCAGTTATGTCAGAATGAATAATCTGCCTTATCCTTTTGAGACAACATCAACAACACGATAAGCGATGCATAGTAAGCTGTGGTCCGTGGACTACATCTGACTGTGCTCTGCTTTCACAAAGTTTCACTGGAATGCAGCTGTGCTCATTTGTGCTCCCTTTGGCTATGACTGCTTCTGCGCTAAAATAGCTACAGTGATAGAGTTGGGGAGTTGTAACAGAGATAATGTTAGCTACAAAGCCCCTAAGTACCATCATTTTCTTTACAGAAGTGGCCTGGTGACCTTCGCTCGTACCAACTCATATGGCAAGTACAGTTTGTCTGAGAAAGCCTGTGCTCCCTGAGGTCCCTCAGAGATCTTGGATGACTCCTTCACTCCTTCACGATGCCAACAAGGATTTACCAGTGCAACTGAATGGAGCATCATGGACTATACACCTCACTTTAAATGCATTACTCCTGCTTATTTTCCATTACACCAGGCTAGTCATGGGATTGACCAATCATAAAATGATGCAAAGTGCAGCTTTTCATTAACCAGAAATAGCACCCTTTGTTAAAATCTGCTTGTTAGCACACTAATATAAAATGCAATTGAATTAAGTGATCCAAACACAATAGTTTCACTGTAGAGAATCTCAGAAAAAAAATACAGCATAATATTTTCACTGTGGCATACATATATGGCAGAATATTTTACAGTGTAGGCTTCAGAAACTATGTATCTATATCATCTATACCAATATATAAATCTTAGGCACCTATGACCTCATCAGGAAATATAACTACGAGAAAGAGTGGAAAAGATGTTGTCCTTCTATCACTCCTCAAGATCCACAAAGGTGAAAATCATGCTCAATTAATAGTACGTTGTCCTTGCAAAATGCTTAATATTGTAGATTAAGGAAAGAATCAACATGTGCAGGATAAACGTACCACCTGCGTTACTTAAACTCTTCTTTTAAACTTTCAACAGAAAAAATAATTTAAGCTTCCTGACTTAAGCATGGATATATTATGGCAATTTATTCATTGGATAAATTCTACCAAGTAGTATTTCCCTTCTATAGACTCTTACTATACTGTTCCTCAATTTTATGAAGGACAGTTAATACTATGTTTCATTTACACAAAAGCAGGCAGAAAAATAGAACAAGAGGATTTCTTTCCCTCTTTTCTAAGAGGGATGGGGCTTCTGTACAAGAGAAACAGCACCCTGTCCCTTCCTCTGGCTCCTCGCTGCACATTGGTTTCTCTTCATATGGCTCCTTCACCATCAAAGCCTTGGAAATGATAATTTGCATAATTTTCCCCCGACAGCTTTTCTCAGCCCTGGTTCTTTGGAGAAATGTTTTACCTTGAAAAATGCCTCTTTTTATGGCCTCTAATGTCCTGGTATTTTTTTTCCTTGCCTTCTACCTCAAAATTTCCCTTTTCTACATCATATATTGATTCCTTTAAAGAATCACAGTACTGAGATACAATTTGCTATTCACATTACCACTAATAAATCCATTATTATTTTCCATTCTTGGAAACCCTATTTACTTTTTTTTTTTTTTTTTTTTTTTTTTTTTTTTTTTTTTTTTTTTTTTTTTTTTTTTTTTTTTTTTTTTTTTTTTGCGGTACTGGGGATCGAACTCAGGACCCTGCGCTTGCTAGGCAAGCGCTTATTCCACTGAGCTATATCCCCAGCCCCCCTATTTACTTTAAGGCAGCTGCCACCCCTTTGCAGTTGAGTCCCCCAAAAATATATAACTTCAGGCTATGATCTGGTCACAAGTCCTCCAGTATCCAGCAGAAGTAACTGGAAATGAGTTCACCTCTGCTTCCTCAGTTTAACTTCATGGTGACTTCCTTTCCTGTGTTGCCAAAGTTAAAAGTTTTATTCTTACTTCTTGTATGTCCTATTGCCAAATGCTGTTGTTTCCTGAGCCATCATTTCCTGTTTTGCCCCCAATTCTTGCAGACGAACTTGGTTGCTTCCCTTTGTTACTGTGAAACTCTTCTGACTGGTTTCTCTGGAAAAAGTCTCTGTCACTTCTAAGAGCTGCTTCCTGAGAGCAGATTGATTGTCTTCATATGCTTTTCCTTATAAATCAAGACTATGCAACTGTCAGCCACAGAACCAGGCCCCCACAACGGCATCTAATGCTTGTTTTCCTTATTCCTTCTCCAGATCATTTGTCTGACACACCACATATCTTTTAGATACTGAGTCATCACTTCACTTTCTACTTCCTTACCTCTTCTTCTCAACCTGTTCATAGCCTGAAGAATGTGCTAAGCTGAGGTTGGCCCTGTTGTTCTTCAAGTCTTATATAACTCTGTGACCTGTAAAAAGATTTCAGTGAGAGGTCTCTGCTCTCTCATCCTCAGACCTCTTTGCTATTCTTACCTGCCTTAATCTGTGGCCCCGGAGGATCCATCATCTCACCGGTTGCATTGTTCAGCCCGCTACAACCGCTTGGCCTTTAGAGCACCACAAGTGATCAGAAGGTGGGAAGGGGCACTGGGGATATTTTTTCCCTAATTCTCCATTCCCTGCTCCTGAGTTTTGAGACAGTAGCTGCCTTTCCTCATAGTTACAGCTCTCTCAGGGGTGTTTCTTCGTGCTTCTGTCTCTTACTGGCCATCAGAAACACTCCTTCCTCTCCTACATCCTTTGGGGCCAAGGTGCTAACAAGCTCCTGCGGTTGCTGGTCACGGTAACCTTAGCGTTCCTTGTGAGCTCCCTTGAAACGTTACATGTTTCCTAGCACTTTATTAAAGATTTTTGAAACACCTGAATTGGATTCTGTTTCCTGCTGATAACCTTGTTGATACAAATGGCTGACAGGATCCACTTACCGATTTCCAAAGGTAATTTGTTCCTGTATCTGTAACTTGCGTTCAACTCTGAATCGTGCACCAGTTGTTCTACTTGTCTGTAAGTGATTTCAGGTTAAGTGTTCAGCTTTGAAGATTCTAAGGTATCAAAGTACATCCCAGCTTATGCAGAGACTCAATAAGTGCTAGTGGAATTTAGTGTATTAAATAGCAATAAATCTTGTCAAAGAGTACATGGCACAATAGACATGGGCAAAGGATTAAGACTAATTTTCTTGGACAAAGACCCATCCTTTGAGCCAGGACACCTCACAGCCAGTGGCTGCATCCTTATTAGTTCACTACCAGCATGCCCTTTATTTCCGTGCCCATAAATTCTTTCCCTTTTTCTTTTCTTATTACTGATCCTCTCTCCAGCTTATCTTTAACTGGCAAAGGTGGAGAAACTGAAATGTTTGTTAATATTTCTACATCCACTGCTAGTAATTTGTAAAACAAGGCTGATACTTGTAACTTTAAATTCCTGGGTGTCAGGAGTATGGACATAAATTTTTACTTTTTATTCACACGAAATTCCTAATTATAGTCTCCCGATATGATATTAAAGGGCCTTGGAAAGTAAAAATAATACCTGTCTTCTAATCCCATTGGAAGAGTCCATGAAGGTATACAATTACATCTGCTTATTCTTTTTTTTTTTTTTTTTTTTTGGACTTTTTGAGACAGGGTCTCACCATGCAGGTCATCCTGGTTTTGAACTCACTTTTTAGCCAAGGCTGGCCTCGAACTCGAACTCGAACTTGCAACAATCCTTCTTTTTCAGCCTCTTGAGTGCTGGGATTATAGGCATCTGCCTCCATGTCTGGCTTGTGTGCTTATTCTTCAATGTTTAGAATGTTCCCCCATGTTCCCATGGAACTTGTACATATTAAGGAAACAATGGATTTAAATATATAGCTACAGGGCCAGGACCTTTGAAAGATTTGGAGAAATAGCTATCAGGTTTAGAATCCCACCACCTGCCTTTTAGTGTCCATTGGAACTCAAGATACAAGGAGAAAATTCGGAAGCTTGCCCATTTCTAGCATATAGTAAATCCAGAGGGTTCCCCAGGTGATATAAAGAGTACAGTAGCTTTGTTAGAGATACCCCTCCAAGAATGGAGAAATCGAGCTAACCAGGGAAGAAATGGAGAGTCAGCTGTCATCCTGTGTATCTGAAGTTACAAAGTGAGCACTCCTGAGGGAAGAAGGGCCATACAGATAGGGGCATGACTGTCTACATTTCTGAATGCTTAGCCAACATTTCTGGAGAAGATTTACTAGCACAGAACAGAGACAGGCTGCTTCTTCCTTCTCACTGGGTACAGGATATATTTTTTCTTTGTAGATTCCAAGACAAATTCTGCTCTTCTCATAGCTATGTCATACTGGTGATGTATATGGAATAATTGATCAGTTAAGACACCACATCTTTCTAGCCAATAACTGCACCAGTCAAATGAACTTTAAGCTTTTTGAACCCAAAGGTTAAACAAATTTTTCCCATATACCTAAATTTTGTTTTGGCTTCCTAGGATTGAATGATGTTTTTTACACTCTTTGGATATGGACTTACAGGTCCACGTATTTGTCATCACAGTGGCAGTTCCTAGCTGCATGGGCAAGATTAAAAATTTAGAATAAGGAAGGGAAATCATGAAGTAAGGAAAGAAGTCTGGTATAAGAGAAGGTCTTCTAGCCAACTATGGTAGAACTGGCCTATAATCTCAGCACTCTGGAGACTGAGAGGAGGACCAGAAGTTCTGGCCTAGTCTGGGCTGTTCAGTAACTTAGTCACACCCTCCAAACAAAAACAAAAACAAACAAACAAAAAAAAAACCAAAAAACAAGAGGAGGCTGGAGCTGGAGTTCAGTGAAAAAGTCCTGGGTTCCATGCCCAGTGCCTCAAAACAAACACAAATCCTTCCCACTTATGCATGGTAGACATGAACATAACCCTAAAATACAGACTAAGAAATATAACACTAGTGTCTTACGCAGCTATGTGACTTTATGCAATTCACCCAGTTTTAATGACTGAATTTTCTAATTCACTTCAAAATATCCAAATTTCATGGACCTTTTACTATTCTATTTTGCTCCTTCTTGTCTTATACTATTAGCCAGTGTCAAAGTATAAGAAAAAAGATATTTTTCTGGCAAAACAATGAGTTTCCTAGACATTTGAACACAAAAAATATCTTTAGAAAATCTCTTATTAGAAGACAGCTTCCAAATGCTTCATGTCAAAACATTCCCTCCTCAAATTACTTGAGAAATGCAATATATTCTACTCACCCTTCTCCCTAAAAGAGCCCTATTTTCATTCTGAAGGATAGAGAAATTCCACCGAAAGAAATATGACTTTGTTTAAGCTATTAAAATTGATAGGCAATAAGGGGCTTTTTTGCTACACCTATTGATATCTTGAATGAACTGGACCCTTTGGGAAACGTTATCTTAAGAATATTTATTTGCAAGGGCCATGAATAATTCTACTTTTGCTGTGTGTGCAGAGAAAAAGTAGCCACGTTTCATGATGGCTTTGGAATAAAAAATATAAAAAATAAATGATTTGGAACTTACACTCCAAATGAAAATTTTAGCAGAGAATGAATATGTATTCTTTGGAAGAACTGCAAAAGAAAATTAAATTTTAAGACTTCACTCTGTGTTGCTATAAAGTAAGATGGGGAAAATGATGTAAA
The DNA here is from genome assembly GCA_004027595.1 of Dinomys branickii. Taxonomy (NCBI): domain Eukaryota; kingdom Metazoa; phylum Chordata; class Mammalia; order Rodentia; family Dinomyidae; genus Dinomys; species Dinomys branickii. The sequence continues at coordinate 17,043 of PVLD010004083.1, forward strand.
ACATCATGAAAGTTTGGAATTGGTGGAAAGCAATCCAGCCAATAAACGTATTCACCTATACGTCCGAGCTATTGTCGAGAAGTGCTGATTCTGTAAGCTTTTACCACTAGTACTTATAAGGACAACCCTAAGACCTGTCACCATAAGACCCAGTCAGTAGTGAAATAAATATAATGCTTCAGAATATGATTCCTGAAGAACATGGATCCATCATGGAACTATTGGACCTTTTGAAATTATCCAACAAGCCCAGTTCTTAAGTCCTTAAAGTGTGGTCCGTGCTGTCCTGTGAGAGCTGGAGGTGACACAGCTTTCCTCCTTAAATGCCAGGCTCATTCCCAGAGACAGCTCATGCAGGTCTGGAGTTTCAGCTTTTCCCTAAGGATGCACTGCTCTTTAGGAATGATGGTTTCATTGGGCAGCAGGGGCTCTCCGTCTCATGGCTAACATCCAGGCTCATAGCAATGGCACTTCCTCCCCGGACCATATCTGTAGCCACCCTCCTGGTCTTCCCACTGTACTCTCAGACATACTGGGCTGTGGACTCCAAGTACTCCTCTTATCATGAAGCAGCCACTCTGACTTTGAAATACGGTAATTTGGTCATACCACTTCCCTTCTGAAGCCTCCACTGGCTTCCCAGTGCCTTTAGGAAAGAGTGACCTACGAGTGCTTGTGATGGTCCAGCCTGGAGTCACTCTACTGTTTCACCTCAAAGCTTTTCTGCTCCTCACCTGTCTGCTCCGTGCCCTCAAGCTCACTCCTGTCTCAGAATCTTCGCACTTGTCCTTACCCGTGCCAGGTCAGATTATTTCTTCTCCTCATTCAAATCTCAGCACAAATGCCTTTCTCAGAGGAATCTTCCCTGAGCTCTTTGTTTAAAGTTGTATCTGACATTTCTGAGATTCTTCCACAATTTATTATTTCTGTATCATTAACAATTTCTTAAAATCATTTTATTTTCTATTGTTTCTTGTCAGTACCATAAAGGTGGGGACATTGTCTCCATTCTTTTTTTTAATCATTTTTCCGTGCAGTAACTTTTCAGTAAAACACTTGTTAATAACGCAGAAAGCCAGAGAGAGAGAAGGGAGAAAATACGGAGGGAGGTAAAAAGGAAAGGAAAGGAAGAAGAAGGAAAGTAGAAGGGAAAGGAACCTAGGAGACAAAAAGTTAAAGAGACAAAATCAAGGAAATAAAAATGTTTGATCAGTAAGAATCTATCAAGTAAAAGAGGGCAGGATCAAATTTTGGAAAATTGCCTCGTTTCTCCCTTCCTTCATCCATGGAGAGCCTAAGTGCAAGTTCGCAGGTGCTATGTTAATAACTGAAGGTGTACAGGTGGAGGAGCAAGCCAGCTTCACTCAAGGGGCTCACGCACAACAGAGAAGGAAGAGGGGGCAGTAGCAGGCTGGAAGTATGCAAAGGATGACTGCAGAACTCGTGAGAGCTCTGAGTAGAACTCTACTGAAGAGAGTTCCCTTCTATTAGGAGAATACAGTAAATAAAATCAATAATAGAAATAATAGAATAAATAAATGGAATAGAAACTTTACTTAACCGAGTTCCCATCTATTCAGATACAAGGGAAGACAGGGAACATTTCTAGGAGATATAGCATCCAAATGAACCAGCAATTGTTATTTAAGTGAAAGGCCATAAGAGTCTATTCCACACAGAAGGTTCCATGGGGAAGAGGCAGAGAGAGCTTAGAAAGTCATCGTGGTTGTTTTATGACCATGAAATAACAACGGAGGATATGAGGGAGAAATAAGAGAGGATCCTGATAAGAGTGGATATAAAAATTTAGCAGACAAGGAATTTGTTTGAGGATGTGAAGTAAAAAGCAAATTAATGTTTATAATGAAATGCCTGAGAATATTTTACATATATGTATCACACTATACATGTTTAAATTTGATGAATTTGGACATATAACATTTCCTTACTTGTAGGCCCAACTGCCTCAGCTAGTATTGGCAGCTCCTTCAGACCACTGCAGTACCAGCAGCTAGGGAATTGTGGAAAGAAAAATGGAGTTCAGCCAACAAATATGATTTGTACCTAGAGTCTGCCTCATATTAGTCATCTTACATTGGACTAGTCACCTTATCGTCCTGAGCTGCAGTTTCCTCATCTATAACATGGATCTGTAGGGTCTCTCTGCAAGTATGTGGCGGGAATTAAACAACATGAGTTTATGAAAATGGTTTGATAACAATGCATTCAAAATATGATGAATAATGGGGACATTGGAATGTTTAATCTTTGTCTATAGTAGTGACTTATGTCTCTGTGCTCTGACACTGGGGCAAAAGCTGAAGAACTGAAAGAAACTATTTAATAGGGACATGGGCTATATGAGCACATATGTTTGCCTCTGATATAACACATTAAATTGGCAGCTGATTCCTTCAGTTCCAGTGGTAAAAATCTTTATTTTACCCTAGGAATACCTCTTTCACAGTCTAATATCTTACGTATATTGCATCTCATTTTCTTACAAACCCTGAACTTAGCTTAGTAAGATGTATCCATGCACCTGAAAAGTGACCTGACCATATCCCTCCATAATGGATAAAGAAAACATTCAGAAGAACTCTTGTTCTGTAATGGACAGACAGGAAATAAGCTATGTTAAGACAAATTCTACAATATTCACATGGTAGTAAAAGAATTCATGAAAAAAGTAACTTCTGTAGTAAAGGTGTGGCACCTTCTCCATGTGCACTATTAAATATCTATCAATCATTCATTAATTGTGAGTTCAGTAAACACTGTTGGAATGAAATCTATGTAATTGTTATAAAGGCCTACCATTGTCACACATCAGTTTTTCAAGAGAGTTACGTATTAGACTGTTATGGTTGATACATTGTGTCAACTTGGGGAGTCTAGAGGTTTGGCTGAGTGATTTCGCAGGAAGCCAGGGTGCATGCTTTGTATACATCCTGAGCCTGTGGAAGAGGAAGGCATGGAGATTGTGTGAGAGCTACATGCACCCTGGGTGGGGGTAGCTGTTTACAATGTAAGGGAAGAGAAGAGGCTGCTTGCAGCCATTCCTCCCTTTTGCTGTGCTTGTTTTTACTGTGCTCTGCTGCCATGAACATTTGCTCTCTGCCATGTGCCACTCTGCCTCAGAACCAGCCAAGTATGGACTGAAACCTTCACAAAGTATAACCTAAATAAACCTTTCCTTCCTTCATTTTGTATGTTGGGTATTTTATCTCAGCAATGAGGGAAAAATACGCAAGACATAGACTTACTAGGATACGTATTAGACTTACCAATTAAATCAGACTTACCAATGCAAGATACATTAACTACACTTTTGAAATATTGCTTTTCCACAACTTTTTATGTTCTGTTTTTTGTTGCAAAATAGCAATTAGTGAAACAATAAAGATAAATACTAATAAAAATACTCAACATTAATAAGCTCTTTTTGGGGGCTGGGGATCTAGCTCAGTGGAATAAGTGCTTGCCTGGCAAGCACAAGGTCCTGAGTTCGATCCCTAGTACCGCAAAAAAAAAAAAAAAAAAGCTCTTTTTTTAGAATAGTACATTTTTTATTTTAAAGATTAAAAAGCTAACAAAGCAACAATGAAGACAAAATCAGAACAATATGAAAACAACAAAAATGATACATGACCTCAAAATGATAGGAATTAACAATGGTTGTTACATTACACAGTTATCTTCAATGAAGTTGCTCAGTCCACAGACTTAACAATGTAAGATTAATCAAACAATCAAAGACAGTAACAAGTAATAAAAAATTGAAAACAATGCAGCGCTTCACCATACAAGATGATAGTTCATCTTCTCAACCACAAGGCCTTTTGTCTCCCTGAGCGGTACCTTCTGCCGACTACATACTCCCCTATGGTGATATGCCAGTAAATTTACGGTTCTCTTATTAGGTATTCCCTAGAGGTGAGATATTCAAGGCATGCCTAAAAATCATCAAAAGCAAAATGCAGCAAGATAGTAGAAAAATATTTTTGAGCGGACAGATTTTGACTTTTCCTTCAAGTAGTTCCACAGAGGTGGTCACCTGCTGTTGTTCCATGCCTCACATATGCTCTTTGTTTAAGATGGAAGAAGAAAACAAAATAGACATTTTTATTTATTAATGAATAACACTGAGATTAGCATCCTCATAGATAAACCTTTAGACTAGGTTTATTTTCCTTGCTTTATGTGATGGAAATTTTAGTAAAATCTTTCAAAATTATTACCATTCAGAAAACTAAACATAAAAAGATCACATGAGGATCAGATTATAGAAAATATTTAATGCCTTTAAACCTAGCAACAGAAGTTTGTAAAAGTAGTATTTGTGTACCATGCTTGATTTGTAGATGGCTCTATTGTTCAATGCCAAGCCAGATAACAGAAATATCCGAAGACATTTTATAAGTTTTAAGCACTATGCTAAAATAGGAAACTTTGTAATTTTAAAAATATAAACCCTGGGGCCATTTTGTATATAACAGTTATGATAAGACATAATTAGACCTTCAGTAAACATCTGATTCACAATGTCAGTCAGGTATCCCTTTCTGATCCTTAAAATTTAGCTTCCTAAGACCATTAAAGAGAGTAATCCTTCCCTTTACCCAGCCTCTAAATGCTCACTGAAGAAAGAAACTGAAAATTTTCTCAGTGGGTTTGTTATGGTTCTGCCCTATTTCCAGGTTGGAATATCAGACCTAGGCTTTTTCTCTGCATGAATCTTGCTATGGCTGGGTCCAGATGTTCCCCTCATGTCTCATACAGTCATAGAGTGGGCTTTTTCAGAGGTGGCAGGACCTGACGTATGTGATTGACTCATGGTGCAATGCTAGGATTAAGGGTGGGTGATTTCTAAATCAGTCTGATTGGTTTAGCACCATGCTAATCCTTCTAGCTTAGACAGACTATGAAAGGAACACAAAAAGTTGCTAAGGCCTCTTGATATGTGATGCTTGTTTTGCTGCCTTCTACAGACTATGAACTGTTTCTCCTCTGCATTGTGTGTCTGCCATGCCACCCTGCCTTGGAGCTAGCCAATTATGGCCTGAAACCTCTACAATCTGTGAGCACAATAAATCTTTCCACCTTTAACTTTGGATGTCAGCTATTTTGACTCAGCAATGAGAGAAAAGTAACTAAGAAAAATACCTTGTACTCACTGTCATTCCTTCCTTTTTATTTAGTATCCTTTTGCAGTACTTAACTTGGCCAATTGCCAGCTTCATATTCTTGGATAGTCAGAGATATGTGTGGCACTTTTGTGGTTTGTGGTTGTATTTAAATTTTCCAACCCATTTGTTTTTTCCAACCGTCAAGTTTTCATATTAAGTACAAAGATATAAATCAGTAAAAATAGAATTTCTGAATGAAAGAGGGAGATGTTTTGATAATTATAAATAAATTGAGACACTCACTGTCTGCAATGTTTTTCAAAAGCCAAGGTGAGCAGCTCCATTTTTTCGTATTTACTCTAGAAAAATTGAAATTCATGTCTATACAAAATTCTGTTCATGAATATTACTACTAGTTTTGTTTGAAACATAACACAGCAAATTAAATACTATGCAGCAACAATAAAGAATGAAGTATTAATGATCCCAACATGTTGGATCAATTTCAAAGGTATTAGACTGGGTGAAAAAGCCAGTTTTACACTGTTTGGTTTCATGTGATGATATTCTCAAAAGACTAAGCTATAGCGGTAGAGTGCGGATCAGCGGTTGCCAGAAATTATCTGCGTGGGAAAGAATCAGTAAGGAAGCTTGTCAGTGAGATTGATGGAACTGCCCTGTATCCTTATCCTGGTGGGGTTTATTTGAATCTATATGTGTACTAACCTCATAAAACTATATGAGGTACCAAACCAGTTGAAAAAGTAAAATTAGATAAAACAATCCTAGGTGTCTCACAGTTGGCTTTTATGTTGTATTTTCTATTTTTTGCATGTACTCTTCCTTGTAACTACCACTCTGACATGTCAAAATATAATTCACTGGAAAACAAAGCACTTCTATCTCACAAGCTAGAAAACCAAGAATCATAGGCAATCAATTTAATTGTGATCAGGCAGCCAAAGGAGTATCTTTGAGGGAGATGACATCCCCCTAAAGGGAAAGGGTGAGTTGCTACATGATTATCTTACAAGTTTTGCACATGGTGGACAGCCAAGCCTAACCTCTAGCTGCAGAAAATTATTGATAAGAAAAAGAAGCCCCTTTCTGAGCTTTATTTTAGTAATTTTGAGCAGCAATGGAGTGATTCCAATGTCCTCTTCTAAGTTTTGTGATCACCTTCAACTACGGTAGAAAAAAATCCGCAATGAAAAAAGTCCATGAGTTGTGGTGAATTATATAATGTACCTAAAATTGGACCATGCATATAACCATATTAGAACTCTTATACCCAAGATATTTTCCTTTAAAAGAACACATCTGAATTATAAATGAGTCAAACATTTATAATTTAAGTATCAAAAATGTATGCAATCTCAAAGTCAGCTGAGTTCCAATATTCTTCAGAATTTTGGTTAAACTTTATCTGAACACCCTTGTGTGGCTTCCACAGATTTCTATAATTTCTTAGCAGAACTGCTGTTTTCACTGCTACATCCATCCTTTCAAACATTAATTCACACGCAAGACAGGCTAAAGACAAAGTTAAATTCCTTTAAGACTGTATGTTGGGAAAAGAGTACCCTTTGATTTAGCATTTAGCAAGTGCAGAAATTTCACCAGTTAGCACTGGCTGGGGCCTGAGGAGAAGCCATCTCTCTCTGCCACAGCCTCTGTCTCCTTTCCAGCTTCAGGCTTTTGATCTTCTCTCATTTCCTCTTTAGGGTACTTAGCAATTTCTAGATTTATTTTTGTGCCTTCAGAAAATTTCACTCGTCTTAGTGAGGAAGGTTTTGGATCTTGTGTGTAAGCGACTAAGAAGACTTTGAACATCTCGGTAAAGATACTTGGTGCACATTTGCCTACCATGGATAGCATTCGAAGCATTAAATCATACATACATAAGTAAAGCTAATTCAGTACACAGCACTTTGTTAAAAAAATACAAGTTCTCAAATGTAGAGAATTAAACTCTTTGTAAACTCATTTGTTGGACCACATAGGTGTAGCTCTGCAGATCCAGACTTCCTGAGAATACAATAGAAAAGACTTGCCCTTCAAATTTTTGTTCACTATAAGAATTTTCTGGAAGACAAAGAAGGAAGCATAAGCAGGTAGAGTTGTAAAAGCTGACCCTCTGTTGTGCTAAAAAAAAAATGCAGCTATGGAGTATCTCAAAGATTATTTATTACAGAAATTTCTAACCAGAAATTGATGTGTGATGGGATTCAGCAGTTCATATACACCATATAGAATTTTTTTCTATGTGCATTTTATTGAGAGACTATCAATAGTCTTCATAAAATTTTGTAAGAATCCGTGACTTTACAAGAATTAAATAGAATTAATCATTAATATCATGCTCTGATTATTAGCTTACAGTTTTGCTTCCTTTTCTCCCTCCAGGCCTGAGAGGGGTGGGAAGAAGGCAGTGAGACTGGCATAATATTTTAAGATTTATTTAACTCTAAAAACAATAATTTGGAAATACAAGAATAGAAGCTGCATGATGAACAATAAATGTTACCTCTCAGAGAATCTTACAGACACACACACACACACACACACACACACACACACAAAATGGTACACAAAGAAAAAATTGGCAAAGATTGGCTAAATCTGTTGTCATAGAAAATAACAGCATATACAACTTTCTACTTCATTCTCTGTGTATGTGAATATTTTTTAAACAGGATGAGGTACTGAATAATGATTTCCAATCTATCAATATCTCAATAATTAGAGATTTTTGTAATCTTTCAAATTTACTCTTAAATATTCTGCGATCTCAGCAATTTTTCAGTTAATTTCTATGTTAGGAAGTTAATTTGTTGTCATTTTTATTTATTAATAAATAACACTGAGATTAGAACCCTCATAGAGAAATCCATATATATCGGCAGGAGTCTTACACTTGTGGTTGTTGGGTCAGAAAGTCAGCAAAGCTCATGGTGAAGGACCATAGTTACTTTCATGGTTTGGATCCACAAAGGCGCATGTGTTAAAGGATTTTTTTGCCCAGCCATGGCGCCTGTGGGAGGACATGGAAACTTTAGGACATGGAGTCCACTAGGATGAAGTTAGGTCTTTGGGGCTGTGGCTTTGAAGGGCTTGAGCCCTTTCTCTCTTCTTTTATTCCTGGCTCCCAGGAGTTGTGCAGCTACATTTTACAGCCTGATCCCTGCCATGATGCTTCTGCTTTGCCACAGGGCTAAAGTCACAGCTCCAAGGGGACCGGAGACTGGAATGTTTAGAACAATGAGTCAAAACAAACCTTTCCTTTTTCAGGTCCCTGTGTCTCAGGTATTGCATCATGCTGACAGAAAGCTGAATAACACACTTACCCATATGTTTGTAAAGACACTGGTGTACAGGAGAGACACCAAATAACCTCCATTAATCATGGGCAGAAATGTCTTGTTTTTCAGGGTGGTTCAGCCAGTTCTTTCCTGAACACAGTGTGATTTACGAATGTCATTACTGACATATACTGGTGTAGGAATTAAATCCCTGGTAACATTTATACTCATTTTCTTTTTATCTGAAAAGTGAGACTAACGTGATATTAGAAAAATTTCAGTGAAATGTCAGGTCATTTTGGTTCATTGTAACTGGAGATACTTTGGTACAGATATGTGCTAATCAGTTAGAGGTGATTTTCAGGTATGTAATAGGCATGTTGAGATTCTCTGGGTTTCTCTTTATCTTCTCACTTATTAGCTGATTGTGGGGCTACTTTGAACACGAATGTACTATCCCAGCAACTTCTTCCTTAGCAAATTGGTCAGAGTGTGAAAAAGTCATGAATGTCCATAGCTATTCTCTCCAGGGCCTCCTTTATTTTAAGTCACTACCAAGGATGAAAAATTATTCTGGAAGTATTTGGAAGACTGCCTTCCTGACTTGGAAGACTAGCACTGAGGGAATGCACAAAAGACACATACACTCTTGGTTAATGTTCCCATTTGTTGATGAAGTATTTCCCATTATATTTTAAGAAAAAAATTCTAACATATCTTTTAATTTTCTATCATGCCACTATTTTTTTTCTAATGGAAATAATGAAATAAGTCATCTTCTCCATCCAACTCCACAAAGTAAAGAGTTAGGGAACCCCCCTCATTATACATTGCAATATTTGCTTAACTTCTCTGCTCATGGAAAGTCATTCTGGAGAAGAATGATCAGTGCTCAGTTACTGTCCAAAGCAACATTTGAATCAAATGGGAGGGAAATACTGAAGGAATAACTCTCAGTGTTCTTGCTGTTTTAATTTCCCATGCAGCTGCCATTAAAAATATACTGCAAAGTCAGTGGCTTAAGACCACAGAAATGCATTATTTCATCATTCTGAAGACTGGCAGCGTCAGCAGGGGCTCATTCTCTGCATAGTCCCCGAGAGAAAGGGGACTCTGAGTCTTCCCGAGTACAGGGGGCTTGCTTCTGCAGAGCTCCTGGTCTTGCTTCTGCGTAGCTCCACCTATGTGTTGATCTTTGTGTAGCCCTCTTTGCCCCATGTATCTCTCCTGCTGTCCGGATAAAGTCTCTGACTCCTTTTAATAAGTATACTCATCAGAGTCACTAATAATCATTACAAGATCCTTTATGATTTTGATATAGATTCTTGTTTTCTCAGTAAGCGCATATTCACAGATTCCAGGATTTAAAACCGAAATAGTTCTTTAGAGAGGAGAACCACTCAAGTCATTATTTTTCCTCAGATAGAGCCTCAGATAAACTGTAAGATGGTTTACTAATGTAGTATTAGGATGGGATTTTATTTTATCAGTTCATTTTTAAGGGAATATATTTTATCTTTTTAGAATCATTTCACCATTAGGCAAAGTAGTACCAATAGGACTACTTTTAAAAACAACTTTCCAAGAATTTAATATATTTCTTGGACTCACTGAATTTGTGTCTAAAACCAGCATCCATCACCTCCCATATGTTTCAATATTATGAATATCTCCTATTAGTTCATTCTTTGACTCACTGTAATGAAATCCACCAAGAACATAGCTGTATTCCTCTACAATAGAAGAAATAAAATTTGGTATGTTTTTCAACCACATCTGTGATCGGTTTCTTTATTTATTTATTTGCATTTAATTTGTGTGGCTGGTTCCCTCTACTTAGTTGGCATTGCCAAACCTAAAGTGACATACTGTATCCTTTTGTGATCCCAGCAGTAAAGAATTGAGTGGGAGGCTGTAGTTACACATTAAGGCATAGCATAATCTTAAACACAATAGTTATTTATCAGATTTGAAAGAACACACACACACACACACACACACATCAGCTTAGCACTTGTTGTTATAGATATATGAACAGTATCTCACCAAAGGTAATGAATAAATTATAGGCCAAAACATTTTCTGGTAGAGTTACTCTCTAGTCTCCCTTGCCTGTTTGTGATGCTAATTAAATTAGCAAATAGTAGCAATTAATCCCTAATCTTTCCTATATGTCTGTACTTAGCGGGTGGTTTTACTGCTCCACCCTAGCGGATCAACAACTGGAGGAGCAAATGTATCCTGTTTCTTGAGTAGAAGATGCCCAGTCATTGACCATAAATTCCTATCACTTCATGTGCCAGGCTCTTCCCTACTTTACTTGTCTACATTACAGGGGTTGCATTACCTTCCTTTGAAAATCATAAAGGGAAAAAGTATGCATTAAAATAGATGACCTGGACAGCCTGAGATTAGAATTTCCTTCTACTGCTGAAAATCTCTTTTTAAATAGTACTATAGTGGTTCTTATTTAATTACACGGTGATGTGAAGAGTAAATTGTATTCCTGCATGCTTGTAAGAGGAAAATGAAGCCAAAGCGTATGCAGACCACCATGCAGGTAAAATAATAAAATTAAGACACCGCATGTTTAGCAGATAATTGATGGTAAGCATAAAGGACTTCCTTTCGCCAACTGCCCAAATATATTTGTCAAATGTGAAAAATTTCCCATGGCTGGGACAAATTACTTGACACCACGAGTTAAAGGAGGAGAGGTCTCTCTGGGTTATGTTTTCAGAGGAGGCAATCCAGGTTTAGCATGCTCCAAAAAGATCACAGTGGAAAGGTGTGATCTAAGAAAGCTGCTTAGTTCATGGTTGCTGGGCAGTGGAGCAGGGTAATGGTGACAGAGTAAAGAATGCAGGACCAGTATGGTACCCAATGTCCGTGACCCACCTGGGCCAACCCATATGCATGCGAGGCAGACCCCAAAGCCAATAAATTGATCATTCAAATTAATCATCATTCCAACAGAGAGACCATGACCACTGATTTCAGAGTTGGTGCACGCTGAGATCCTGATCTTTCCCCCAATGTTATTCTCAAGAGCCTCCCGAACATGCTGTATGTACCATCTCTTCGTAAAGCACTCCTATGTGTCAGCAGCAACTTGATGGAGTGAGTCATCCTTGCTCTTCTTTTACATAAAATGCCGCATCATTTTCCCTTGTACTTAGTATTAATTTTACATTAAAGACATGCACAGGATCCAATCACTTCATTTCAGATTGGAAGTTTGTTCCCTAGTCTGAGAGGCCATCATTTATCTCTTGGATTGTCGCTGGGGCTTTGTGTCACTGGTTTCTCTGCGAGGTCCTCTCCCCATACTATCTATCTTACCATACCAGCTTACTCACATGCTTGTGATGACTCTGACTTTTATCAGTAAAGCCCACGTGATTAATATAGGTTCTAAGGGGCCATACAATTATAGCAGTTATTCAATTAAGTATCATTCATTTAATTCCCTAAAGTAAATTAATTAATTAACCAAAAAGTATTATTTCGGCATTGTAATGGTGATGATAAAACAAACCATAATGAAGTCCCAAAGAGTTGACATCTCCCAGTTTAACATCTGTGTATGAATTATCCCATTTTTTCCCTTTCTACCAGTCTTTATGGTTAATATTGATACAAACTCTGTTTTCATTTTACAGAGGACAAAGTAGGCTGACTTGATCCTAAGTGTTACAACTACTAAACAGAAAAAAAAAAATGGAATTCACATGATTTAGCTCTTATTCTCATTCCAGGTTCTACTGACAATGGTCCATAAATACAGAACCATGTAGCAGACACACAAATATGTCACTGAGACCCAAGAAATGAGTTATTGCTCTGCTATAAGGAATGTGGTTTGCTGGTGGCCTCAGCTGTTAGCTCTAGCAGGGTCTTGCTGAGATTTTGAGCTGATAGCAAGCTCAATTGGAGGCCAGTGACCAAGGAAGGAAAGCCATTCCCGCCTGATAGGAGATGATACTAAGGGGCTGCCTTTGTCCTAGACCTCTCCATTGGGCTGGTAGAGACTTCATCAGGTCTAAGCCATAATCTTATATAAACCCTGCTTAATCCTCAATTCCTTTTTGCTCATTTCTCTTTTGCATCCTATCCAATAAACTTTGTGCAAGGCAATCTTAATCTCAGCTTTAACCTTCCATAAAATTCTAACTAGCACCAGATGACACATAAGACACACTTGCTGTGACACTGGCTGAAAAATAAAGCAAGGTAAGGGACTAATGCAGATCCACTTTGTAGGCAGCTCATATTCTATGTCTTGGTTACTTTTCTCTTGTTGCTGAGACAAAATGACCAATGCCCAAAATTAAGGAAGGAAAGGTTTATTTAGCTCAAGGTCTGTGGATGTTTCAGTCCACATTCAGCTGGCTCCAAGGCAGGGTGGCACAGCATAAGGATTATACTCTAAGGTAGCAGATGACAGAAAATACAACGAGAGCAAAAGGGGGGAAAGCAAGTCTCCCTTATACTGTATGCCAGCTATCTAACGGCTCCATTGCCTTGCCTTCCTCTTCCACAAGCTCGGGATATTCACAGAATGAGGCTCCTCACCCCTTGCTGAGTCACTTAATTAAGCTTCTAAACTTCTCAATTATCAAGTTGACACAATGTATCAACTATTACAGTATACTTCTGGCCAACTTTGCTGGAAATATCTATTTACTTTTTTGCCTTGAACTTTTGCTTTTTGCTAGAGGAATTAGAGATGTACAAAGTCAGAACTCTCTCAGTATGGAAATCCCCATGCTGTACAGTCTGAGTAAGGACCTGTGTTTTAAAAATCTAATTTGGAGGAAACTCAAAGGAGCGTTTTAGACAAATTGAGTACTTTCCTGCCCTAAGATACCAGGTACACACCCAAAGGTAACAGCACTGCACGTTCAGACATAAATGAAGGGAGAAAATGTCATCTAACACAACTTATGCATCTCTCAGAATTTTCCTCAGACAAACTAGATTTTCTTTCCATATAGAGAAAAAATGGTTGCAGATAGACATTCATATATCTCAACTGTGAAACAGAAAAATATAACAAAGTCTACCTATTAGGCTGTGTGAGGATTTAATGAGGTAACACATTATAAAGAGTTTAGTATAATACTTGACTAATGTAACTTGCTATCATTATGATTAATCATTTCAATCCCACAAAAAATGGAATAAAAACTGTCCTTTAAAAGTATCACTTTCCAGGCTTGGTGGCTGACACCTATAATCCCAGCTTTCAGGAGGCTCAGGCAGGAGGATTGTTATCAGTTCAAGGCCAACCTGGGCTACAAAGTGAGCTAAAGGCCAGCCTGAACTGCATAGCAAGACCCTGTCTCAAAAAGACAAAAAAAAACTTAAAATCTTGTTTATTTCTCAGTTTTATTAAAACACTTGCAGTATACTCTGTAGAGTTAGTGTTAATTAGTTAAGTGATATTTTTTTTCTTGTACTTTTTCTTTTTCTTGTCCCGGCAATTGAACTCAGGACCTTGTCCTTGCCAGGCAGGCACTGTGCCACTGAGCTATATCCCTGGCCCAGTGTTGCTATTTTTAATTTATCCAATGTGAATTTTTCTCTTCATTACTTTAAGAACTTTTTCAATCCTCATCATCTCTACCTGAAAAATGTCAGTGGAACAATAACATAATAAAATGTGCAGCAAGGGCCAAAACAGCAGAATTGGTGCTAAACCCCCATGCTTGTGAAGATGAACAATATAGATGATATTCACATGGCTAAAATGTATCAAAGTAAAAAATGCATGATCCTAAACTGGATTGTTTCACCGTGAAAGACAGCTCTGGAACAACTGGTTATAGCGGTATTACATCTGATATTTATATATTATTCATATGACTTTTCTAATCTGTTGATTATACTGAGGTCTGCAATAGGAATTTATCACTTGTAATACCTGTGGTCTAAATATTTAGGGATACTATGGATATAGGTAGGCAATTCATTCCCCAATGGATCAGGAAGAATGACTGATTTCACTGTATAGTCGTGTACTCACAATGATCTGTCAAGATACTACAAGTACAATGGTCATCCCTTAATAGCTCCTAGTGAGATAGAAGCCACCTTGGTTTGTATAAGCACATTCTAAAGTGTTCATATAATGGTAAAATTGGTGTACTGCACAGTTCTCAGAACTTACTCCCATCATTAAGCAGCACTGTAACTGTGTTTTCGACTTTCCTAGAAGATAATAACTCTTTCAAAGTAATAAATAAAAAAAATAGAAAAATCCACCCAATGTTGAGTTTTCTTTTGGTGCTATTCATGATTTTAAGGTAACTGGTTTTCACTCATGCATCCTAGGATCAACTAGTGAAGTGTTTTATTATTATTTTAGATGTTTGTTTATTTTATTTTATTTATTTATTTTTCTCCCGGTACCGGAGATCGAACTCAGGACCTTGTGCTTGCCAGGCAAGCGCTTATGCCACTGAGCTATATCCCCAGCCCCCTGTTTGTTTATTTTAAACACAGAATTTACCTTTGTAGTTAAAATAGTATTCACATAGTGATTTAGGTGAGAAACCCAGAAAACTCAGGTGGGATAGGTTAATAGCCCCTAATTATCCTGCACTGCTTAGACATTTGTCCCAACCTGTAGACCATAAGGGAGAGTCTTGGAGTGGGTTGCAGTGGGAGGCTGGTTTCTGAGCTGGAAGATATCCTGAGACATCACCGAGTAGGAACCAGGTGCCCTAGAATAAATTTTCCTTTTGAAAGCTGTATCCAGAAATGTAGTTGTACAAGAAGATTTACTTTCTAGCCCAGTTCATTTAGTACTGGCGCAGCGACACAGTGCATGTGAGAGAAGTGTTTATTGTCCTCCTTCGCACCTCAGCAGGAGAAAATTGCTTCCAATTTTAGGAAAGTCCACCTGCATCTCAGCTTTACAAATCTGACGGTGGTCATGAAAAAACAAGAGATGACAATCCCACTCATACCAGTACTCTGCTTTTCTTATTGACTTCCCAGTGTTCTAGGAAAATACAGTATTTTCAGTTTATTTTGGGATGGAGGTCCACTGTGTCACCAGTCAAGCCACTGTGACCCACTGTTACTGAAAGTCTCATTTCCAAGAGAAGGAATATCCAAAACCAGGGGATGAACTGACAGAGAGTTCCACTGAGTTCTCAAGAACTGATGGATTTTCCTTGTCACAGTGAATTCATTCTTTACTCACCAAGGACCTGTTCAGCTAGGTCAGGAAGCAGAGGCTTCTGATAGGCGCAGAGCACTTGCATATTCCCTAAGCTTGAAAGGAGCCATAGCTGCCAGAACGGTGGACTGAGCAAAGAGTTCGGCTCAGGCCCATAGTCTATGTTCACTCATTCACTAACCGCTCATAACTATGTGAGCTCAGAAAGCTTAAATTTCTTCTTCATTTATTTAACATGGACAACAGCAACCACCTCCCATTGGTATCTAAATTTAAAAACAGGTAATGTAGCTACAAATTTATTGATGAACTACAAAACACCATATTTATAACCTATTTGAGTCAGGCAGAAGTATCACACATTTTTGACATTACTAAGTCATGCTACTTATGCTGCTTTGATGGGGTCAACTTTTAAAATTTTTATTTTTATCAGTACATGTTTCCAGTATGTAGGATAACATTGATTATGGGAACTTGGTACATGTGCATAACAATTCTTAAGTGTTTTTTCATCCCCTTCATGCCCCCTTCCTCCACCTCTTGGTCACTTTCCCTTTTGCCGAAAATCTACCTCTCTATTTCCTGTTATCTATAGTTTATGTTGATCTTTATTTACATTTGGGTTTTTCATATAAGAGAAATCTTGTGATATTTAAGCTTGTGTGTCTGATTTATTTCATTTAACACTGTGGTCTCAAGATGTATCTATTTTCCAACAAATGAGTCAAATTTATCTTTATAACACGGTGGGAATCCACTGTGTGTACATTCCACATTTTCTTCATCCACTCACCTTTAAAATAATAAATTCTAGCTGGGTCTGGTGGTGCAGAAATGTAATCCCAGCACCGTTGAAGGCTGAGACAGGATATTGGCAAATTGCAGCATCGCCTTGGCAATTTAGCAAATCAGTAAGGGTCTGTCTCAGTAAAAAAAATGGGTGAGGGATATAGCTCAGTAAGAAGGCTCTGGGTTCAATCCTCAATATGTGTTACAAACCAAAACCAAGCATATACATACATATACACACATGTATATACATAATACACATAATATTGATATATATGTGCATATTTTAGAAAAATAGGGGTATGTTAACAAAGTTTTAATTCTTTCCTTACCAGAAAATAATAAAAGCAGATTCATAGAATGTGCTGTTTCCAGTCATGGGAATATTCCCCCATGGCCCATTTCATGCTTCAACGTGACAGGACTGACATGGAAGTACTCTGGGAAGCGGCCACAGTACCTCTGCCTTCTACTTGGCCACTGCTCACCTGTCCAGTGGGCCCTTCTCAGATGCTGAGGCCATCTGCCAACCTGCAGTGTAACAGGTCATCTACAGGGAGTTTACAGTGCTTGCTGAGACCAGCGGGATCCCAGTAAACATGGGATGGGAACAGAGAGCACATAATTTTCCTCAGGATCCTTTGCGTTTTGCTTCTGGTTTTTATGCTGACCTTTGAGTGCTGCGTAAACCAGTACCTTAGCAGAGGAGATCTGATGATCTGGGGCTTTTGGTAATGCTGCAGTCCACAAGTCACTCACTGCTCTGTAAGTACCATTCACAAGTTCAGTTACCTGCCATACTTGACTTGTCCAAGTCATTATTACGACTGTCAATGCTCTCTGAACCTGGAAGAACACATTTATTTTATGTCTGGTTTTGCTTTGCTACCTAAATTATAATAATTATAATAAGACAGATGAGTTAATATTTAGTATTTAATTTTGAGTAGATTTCATGTACAAATTTAATTTCAAATATATTTCAAGAATTAAAAAATTGGACAATCCTAGGCCCACATCCCAGAGAACTGCAAATGTCTCCTGGCAAATGTATAGCATAGACAGGAAGGCTGAGAGTTCCTGCTCTGGGCCACATTCCATGAAGCCTCGAAAGATAGAGAGGAAAACTTTCCTGAGTCAGCCACTACTTCCTCAATTTAACTTCTTCAGCAAAGGAGCACAAAAGTATTGACTACTTGTTTTATCAGGAACAAGAAAAATAAAGGGGAACAATGTAAATTATAATCATGAGAATGAAATGTCACAATAAATGATTCTTTTTTCTTTTGAAACAAGGTCTCACTATGCAGTTCAGGCTGGCCTTAAGCTCACTTTGTAACCCAGGTTGGTCTCAAACATTCAATGATCCTCCTGTCTCAGCTTCCTGAGTGCTAGGATTATAGGCATGCATCACCACCCCAGGTTCTTTTGTGGGGAATTGGGGGTCAGCATCTCGCTATGCAGTTCAGGCTGGCCAGGGTTCGCTTTTTAGTCCAGGATGGTCTTGAACTCACAATGATCCTCCTGACTCAGCCTCACAAGTTCTGGGATTACACGCATGTGCAACCACGCCCGGCACAAATAGATGATTCTTATACACAGCTAATATTGAAATTGCTTATTTCTGGCTGTTTCTTGAAACAGATCTTCTAAGTTAGTGATCCCGAATTCATTCTTTCAACCATGCAATGGAAGAGGAATGTGTCGGACTTCTGGAGTGAGGAGCAGGGATAGGTCTTTTCCTAAACTTTTCCTAGAAATAGAATTGTCTAACTGGCATCTTGCTTTACAACTTCTGGCTCCAAGAACATAAAGCAATACATTTTTGTCTACGTTCATTTGTTGCAGGATTTTTGGAAAATTAATACACCAAGCTCAGAGGGCATAAGTAAGAGGCAGTATTTATATAACTACTAAATTCTCAACTTGACTTTCACAAGTTTGTTGCACTTCTGTTTATTTTTTAACAAATACCAAAGCTCAGATCTCCTTGCCCAACTCTCTTTCTTACCCCAAGTGCTAATTTAATTAGCCTAGAGTGGAAACTCACAGAGGTTCTTATGTGAGCCAGGTTTGAGAGCCTCTGAATGAATTCACTGAATAGGAATTCCAGCCTTCATACCCTGCACTGAAACAACACACTCATGGTGGTGCACACCTGTAATCCCAGCACTTGGGAGACTGAGGCAGGAGGATCGTTGGGTGTTTGAGACGAGCTTGGGCTACAAAGTGAGTTCCAGGCTAGGCCCAACTGCATAGTGAGATCCTGTTTCAAAAAGAGAAAAAAAAAAAACACCACACTGTCATATCACATTTTAAATCTGACCCAGAGTTGTGCTGTTACATTTGTTCTGTATCAATACCTACACTACATTTACTATTTTGATACCACAGGTAAAATACTTCAAGCACTGCCTCTCTTCTTCTGCATACTGGAAGAAATACAACTTATGATGTGTAGTACATAACCCCATTCCAATTTTTATGAATGAAAAGACATTTGTATGAAACAACAGAGCCACTTAATTAGGGAAAATCAAAGAAGGCTTAAGGTCTTATTATAATTTAAGTAGCAAAGCAATGCTCATAGTTTTTACTACAGGCTGTGAGCCAATAAAATACCTCCCTGGGCTACTGCACACTAACCTACCTTATAGCATTTGATAGGCTTAGATCTTCATAATAATTCTGTAAGATATTATTGTTATTCCTTTCCATGGGTGAGATACTTGAAGATGAAAGGATAAACGATGTGGACAGTGGTCATATAAAATAAAAGGAGAGCAAAAATTTATACCCTTATAGCTTTAGTCTAAAACTCTTGTTCTTGCAAACACTATGGACTCTATTTTTTAAGTTATTAACAACTACAGAAACTCCCTTGAACTATTGATCAGTTTTGAGTTTCCAATTCTGCTTAAACAACCGATTTTAGGTCACCTTTCACCCAAAACAATATTCCACACACTAGTAAGACTGCAAAAGATAACAGGAAATCTTTTATATTGTTGGTGGGAATGTAACCTAGTATGAACATTGTGGAAATTCCCCGAAAAGCTTAAAGAAGGAGTTGCACTTGACCGAGCTATGCCCCTCAGAGATGTCTTTCTAAAAGCATTACAGACATCATAGTACAGTGATACATGCAAGCCGCGCTTATAGCAGCACAATTCATATGAGTGACTGAATCTTAAAGGCCACTTAGATGTCCACCAGCAGATGAATGGATGGAAAGCGTGGCGCTTACACACAGTGCAGTACCACCCTTTCATAAAGAAAGACAATTCTGAGTCATTTGTAGGAAAATGGACACACCTTGAAAACATACTGTTAGGTGAAATAAATCAGACGCCTGATGTGATATACTGGATGGTGTCTCCTATATGAGAATCTCAAATTATAAAAAAGGCACAATAAAAAATAGACAGCAGGAGTTAGAGAGATATGTCTTTTCCAAATGAAAAGGGATTGAGAGCTGGAAAGAATGGGGAGAGAAGGAAGCAAAAGAGGATGAAAAGGGAATGAAGCTGTCTCCACACAGGCGCCAGCTCCATGCAAGGGATGCAAACATTATGTGCTGGAAAGCACATGCTAATAAAAACGATGAATACAATTTAAAATTTTTCAATATATGCTCACATTTATCACCAATACAGAAGTTTAAATTTTAAGTCTTTTAAGTTTTCAAGGGTAAGGTTGTCAAAACACAAGCAAACAGGTGTAAAAATTTATATATGAATCCGAGGTAACAAAGAGTCATTGGAAAGTGCACCAGTAGGTAAAATTTGTCTCTGCTCTCTAAGAAGAGGCATTTATTGTGAAAAGTTCAAACAACAAAAATGCAGTCACTTAGTATACTAGCTGGAGCCCCAGAAAACCACTCGGGGAGAAGGTTTCAGTGCTCCTGGGCCAATACTGCATCCTCACATTTTTCTCCTCATAGTTAAGATTATTCTAATTTGATCTAAAGAAGAGAACAACCAAATGTGGAGGATTATATTGTCTCAAATCTTTTACCTCCTGCCTACTCTAACCATGTCCGATAGAGATAAGGTTAAATTGATGCCATCAAAATGCATAAGTTCTGCAGCACAGAGCAAATTTTAAATCTAGCTGATACTGGTAGAATCAGAGTGAATTCACATTAACGGGACAAAATCCAGGGCTGGAAGAGAATCCAGAACGCACTTCACACAGTCCGCGACATTTACATTCCCTCTAAAATATTGCTGCACAAGACTTCGCCTCAGATTTCAAATGGTTCAGATCACTTTGGTCCAAATGAAAGGATGGGGCCACAGAGATAAATAATCAAAGGAAGACATCTTACCCACGTGACTATGTTTCTCAGCATCAGTGTGACTTGTCTGCTGACATGTATCACCTTCCTTTCTCACATGTCTGTACATTTATGTTCAGCAGACTCTTCAACAGCAGCAATGTTGAGAAGCCCAAGAACAGAAAGATGCACACAATTTCCCTCAAAACACTGGAAAGTGGTTGTTCATAGGCAGAAAGTGAGTTGGAGGAAATTAGGATAACTAGAGATTTTAATTTTAAAGGGAATATTCTTTCATCTCTTATGTGAGTGTTGAGGCCTGGAGCTTATAAAGGAAACAATCACATGCAGTACACACAATTTATAGGATTATAAATTTACAGTAGTCACTCAAAGAGTTTATTACAGAAGAGTGCAGCAAAGACCCAAGGAATCCAGCTGAGGGATTTCTGAAATGTGCTTCCCACTCCCTTACTTCAAAAAAAGAAGCCCTCTTACATTTTTCATATATGTATATGATTATATAAAAGGTGTATGTATAAGATATATAGATATATCTTATAAAGCTGTGATTCTGTCAATCTTTTGCATTAAACAATGAGATATACAAGAGTAGAAATAGGGTCTGTTTACCCATCATTTCCCTCCAATTCCTACCACGGGCCAAGCACACAACACCCTCTGAATAAATACCAGCTGGACAAAAGCATAAATCACTGGGATACAGTAACGTAGGTAAAATCTCTCACTACAAATACTTTCTATGTCCTCTTGCCATCACTGATGAAATCCGTCCTCCCTCAGAGAAGCACTTCTTGCTCATAGTATAGGGAACTTCATTTTATTTAGCTATTATTACTTTAACTGAGTGGACTGTACATATTAGTAAGGCTAGTAGGGAGGAAAGGCAGAGGAAGGTTGGGACGCAGGTACCAGAATACAGTTAGAAGGAACAATGTGTAGTACTCTATAATACCACAGGGGACCATACTTCACAGTGAATCATAAGCTATATGAAGAACTAGGTGAGAGGAGTTTGCAGACCCTAAACCAAAGAGATGACAAATGCTGAAGCAGATGTAAATGCTGGTTACCTTGATTTGATCATTACTCATCAGTACCAAATTTTCACATTGCATTGCATAGTTCTGTAACATTTCTCCTGTCAATATAAGTAAAGTAAAAACTTATCCTATGGAAAGTGTCACACATGAAAATATGAAAGTTCAGAGGAAAAAATAATAATTAAAAACAATGTGTTTATTAATATGTTGTTGCATACATTTTTGGATAAACACACATGACAGGGACCATTATAAATATTTGTGCATCCTCAGAATTGTATAATTCTAGAGGATTATACAAGTTGGTAATATAATTTAGTCATGTAAATATCTTTCCAAGTTAGTGTGGAGCTACATCATCATTACACTGACTGAGTAATATTTCATCATAAAGAATTAATTTAACTGATCTCTTCTTGGGGGGGCGCTTGAGTTTTATAAAATGGAATTGACTTCATATAATGGATGCAAGAATTAAAAATGTCCTCATAATTTTTACTAAGGTTTTAAAAACAGGGTTAACTGTCCATTCTACAATACTACACAACAAATAAAAAGCTGTAATTTTTTTACAGCTGGGCTATTTATAATTTATCAATCATTTGGTATATTAAATTTAAATAAAAGTTGATTTATTGGTACATATTTCTTGTGAATCATGTTGTCAGCCATTCATTGATACTTAGTATGAATTAATTTATCAGCTCATTTCTTTCAGTGCCACCTAAATAAGAGAAAGTTCATAATTCGCTGGAGGTGTTTATTAAACTAGAGAGTTTGGAAGTATTCTTGGAGAATAGGAGTTTATAATCACTGGGAAGAATATTAATTAAAAAAGACATGGACATTATGTGTTTTCCTGTGTCTTGTAGAATATGTGCCCTAATGGAGCAATCAGTTTTCCTGGTTCAAAACTTTCAAAGGACAGGTCTCCAAATGGAAGGCACCATCTTGAATTAGAAATAAGCTTTAACATTTTCACATATAGTAACTCAGATGATATTTATAATGACCTTTACAAGTTCCCAATATAAAGATAAATTAAATGAGGCTCAGCTGATAACATATTAAAAACTGTAGCTAGCAAAGAGGAATGAACTCTGATCTGTGCTTCTAAATAGAGTCTTCCAACAATTTGTCTCATAATTTCCATAAAGTTTTCTGACAACCTGAAAGGGCTCAAAAAATATGTTGATATTTTAAGCAATCATGTTTATCACTGCAAAAAAAAAAAAAGAGTGACTTTAGCAGATGAGAGGGTAGAAAGGAGAAAAATTCTTTCAGCATTTCAGATCCAGTCCATTTTTGGTTCATGATTGATAACTAAGGATAATTTGTACATGCTTTTCCTATTTTTGTCTATGCTCAAAACCAAAATAAATCTGGTTTTTTCTTACCAGTTCACTCCCTGGTCTTTAAAACAACAATATCATCACAAACCTTAACTCTCAAATATCCTTAGTCTTTATGAATTACGGCACAATTCAGTTCTAACAGAGAAATAATGGCTACTGTACAGTTCTGTAAACCAAGCAGATCTGGGGACTGTGTCCTCAAGTAGGGAGGAGGCTGCCTGGGAAAGTCAAGTGCTAGTGGGCAGAGCGATGCCACTCTGGTATTCAGAACTCCAGCGATGTTTAATAGGTCCGAAACACAGTTCTGGGGCACACTGGGAGGAAAAGTAGTAAAGCAAAGGACAGAAAAAAATATACCTGTGGAAGAAAGTATCCAGAGCATCCAACCATTCAAGAAACAGGAGAAAAGAGACTGCTGAAACTAGCAGAGAGAGAGGTTCTGATGACAGGAGATGAGAACGGAAACATCACTGTGGTCATATGCAGACTGCGAAGGCTGAAGGGTCAGCTGGTACCAAAATATTTTGAGTTTGGTTTTCAACCAAAATTACTTACCCACCCAGCCACCCGATTAACCAACAAAACATGGGAAAATGTTCATGAAAGGGACGACAGTGTTCAGGACAAAGAGTTGATAGGAAAGAAATGTTAAGACTGCTCATATAGAGACTGTGGTTGAAGATGGAAGAATTGCTGATTTCTGGAACTGCCTTTACAAAAACCTCCAGAGAGCTCACTAATTCTCTTTCCACAAAGTAAGGACACAAGTGGATGTACACATTCTGGTAGTCAGGAGTAAGTCTTCACCAGAACCCAGCCACGCTCTCTCCCTGATCTTGGACTTCCAGTGTCCAAGGCTGGAAGGAAAACTCTGATGCCCATAGACCACCAAATCCATTGTAGTTTACTATCAAGAAGCATTAAAACTGGCTGATTACAAGCCTAGTTTTGACCTCTAAGAGACCAATCCCTTCTTGTAGAAAGAAATAGGCACTTGGGTTAGCAAATCAGTGGTGGAACGTGGAAGAAGCAAGTGTCGATGCTTTTGTGCAAAAATTAATTGGTGGAAGAAAGATAGCTATTGGAAGGCACTACAGCATCAGAAACAATTTTCATAAAGGAAAAAACTCCGTTAGAATTTCACCTTGGTAAAACCCACTATGCACACTGGAGATGACAAAATAATCTTAGAATCTTCTTCATATTGAGTTTATCTTTACTATCATCACATCTAAGACACCATCCTTGGAAGTCACACCATTATTTCACATTGATTCATGAAAAGAGTACTATGAATCAATCTAGGGCCCACATCAGTTATGAGCTATAGCATAATTTTCAAAGTGCTTAAATGTGTGTGTATAAGTGTGGGGCAGATATGTTTCAGTCAATTTTCTGTTGCTAAAACTGCGTGTAACAGTTTGGGTAATTTATAAACAATAAGGTGTTACTGAGCTCAAGTTTCTAGATGCTGAGAATGAAGAGCTGCATTTGGTGAGATCCTTTTTGCTGGTGGGACTCTGAGAAAACAAAGGTATTGCAGGGTACCCATGGTGAGAGACACTGAGCATCCCAGTTCCTTTTTCCAAAACCATAGTCCCATTGGATTAGGGCAGGGCTGGCAGGCAAACAGAGCTTTCAGTAGTACAAATAGCAGGCTGTAGCACACATACATAGGTTCTCCATCTGTGAGTTAGGGTCTCTCCTTGTGGACTCATTTAATTTTACTAACATCCCAAGGGTCCCATCTACAAATGTTTACCATAGTCACAGTGAGTTCCCACTGTATGAATATCTCACAAGACGGATTAAACATAAATGTGAGTTTTGGTGGGGCCATTCAAACTGTACAAGAGTGTATGCCTTTTGGAATAGACAAAATTTTATACTGAGATTGCAGGATTTCTTTGCCAGTTATGTTTATTTAAATCATTAACAAGGATGTATTCCTCATGATATTGTACACCCATACATCCTTGGGCATGATCTGATATTTTAGAAACATCTGGATTCTGTCAATGCTATGATATGGATGTTGTTTATAATTACACAGTAGGTACTAGGATTTGCTGAGCTCCAGAAAACAGGAATATCAGCCAATAAAAGTTCTTAAGAACCTTCACTTCTGGGCTTTTTACACATCCCTATTTTGGCAAACAATTTACTTCTTTCCTGGCAAAATTGCAGAGCTTTGTGTTTATGCTGAAGCAGCAGCTATACCTACTTTGCAGAGTACCAGCCACCTGAAAACACCCCTAACGAAAATAAGCACTCCCATACACTCTCCTGGCTCTTTCTAATCTTATTTGTAAAAGCTGCAATTATGCACTGCAGAGGAAAGAACTGTATGTGGGCCTTTTCGGCAGTTTCCCAGAGATGAAGGCAGCTACCCCTCCGTTTAACCTTGAAGCGTACTTCCTCACCATCACGTCATGATTGATAATAGCTGGAAACAAGTAAACAGCTTAAACTTGAAAAGTAAAATGATTACAGAATTTCTTTTCCTCTTTTCTTTTCTCTAAGGAAAAAATTCTCACTTTTTTTCTATTGGACTCTTCTTAATGGATCCTAGAACTGTCTGCTCTTCCATTACTTTAGAGATAAAATTCCTGCTTCAGGAGGGCACAGGGATAACCAGCAAGATTTCTACTGAATTCAGGATTTGAATCACACTTTCTAGTTGTGTGACCCTACCAATTACCTGCACTAAACCCTAACCATCTCATATCTAACCCTTTATTACCATTATTAATTGCATCGCTAGAAAGACATAGATATATCATTATTGGTAGGCATTTTTTATACTGCTTTTGCCCTTACTAACTATTGAGGAGTATTTTAATACATTCGTGTTCCTCAGAGTTCCATTTTTTAGCTTTAGCTATGTTTTTCTTTTATTATTTGGATCACATTTTTGTTATTCATTTCTAACATCAAACTGCTTCTCACATATTTTTCTGTAGTTTTTCTTGATCTTCATTCATTGGGTTCTTAGACCAAGTGTTTTCAGACATAGTTTTATAGATAGCCCTAGCAAATGGCACAATTCTTATTTTATCATTCATTTATTTAACAAAAATTTATTCAGATTTTACTACGCATCAATGTTATGCAGGCTGTGTAACTGCAGAGAAAATTATGTCCACAGTTCAATTCCAGAAGTTCAATCGATTACAGACAAATAATCATAATATAATAACACAGGAAAATATACACAAAGGAACATTTGATATGATATCAAAACTGTAAATTGATGAATGAGAATTACTAATCAAATTTGGAAAGATGGAAGATGTAGAAATGAAAGCTCAGTTGAAGCAGACTAAGGAAAGACTAGGAAATATGTTAGTTTAGAAAAAAATTTTAAGAGGTTTGCTAAAAAGGGAGAAGAAAAGAATTCACAGCTATGGGAAGTTTGCATTTTGTTCCTTAGGTCTGATGACATAATACATCAAGGTATGTGCCAGTGGAGATAAACCACAAAGACTCATAAATTGGGCATATAAGAGAGAGGAGAAACAGTTGTACTAGAAGTTGTCAAAAGGGGAGAGAGTTGAGGGACTGGCCTTTGCTAAGAACCTGGAAATATCTTCCATGGCAAAATACTCCTGGCTAAGTAGATGTGGCAGTAAAAAGATAGATTTCCTCTGTGTCAGTGATATTTTCCAGCAAAAGATGAAGTAGAATCAGGTGAGAAAGAAGGGAGATGGATATGCTGGATGTTTAAATAGAAAGGAGAAGGCCCATTAACTGGGGATGTGGGTTGGGATTTCTGGTGAGTGTGGAGACCCCAGTGTAATATCATTCAGCACACTCACGCACTTTTCTCAACATGTAGTGTTTTGGTTAGTTCCAGGAGTTCAATATGTAGAGAGCTAGGACAGGGCCTGTGAAGAGAGTGGAAAGGAACTGACGATATGAGCTAGGACATAAGGATGGCAAGTACACGGCAGGAGAAACTACCCTAGATAGGGAGGGTGATGGGATAACTGGTGTGACATAGAAAGAGAGAGGGGAGGTAGCTATCAGGATGTTGCTATCATTTGGAACTTGGGAAAAACTATCATTAAAAGGATAAGTTCGGGGATGAATCTGATTGGCAGGTGTCAGCTGGAAGAGGTTATCACATTCAGAAGTTAAAAAAAATAAGAGAACGTGACTTGAGGTAAATGTTCCACATGAATTTTATTTATTTATTTATTTTTGACATAGGGTGTCGCGGTGTAGTTCTGGCTGGCCTGGACTCACTATGCAACCCAGGCTGGCCTCAAACTCATGGGGAATCTCCTGCTTCAGCCTCCTAAGTACTAGGATTACAGGCATGCACCACCACAACAAGCTGAAATTTAAAAATCATATAATATGACAAAAACTATGAAAGACAAAGGCTGCAAGAAAAAATATTCAAGAAGTGAGGACAAATGAATGAAATTAATCTCATAGCTATGGCATCCAATATAAGACACTTTTCTTGGATATTTTTAAAATATGCTGAGTTTTGTTGAACTAGCACACTGCATACCATTATTGATATCTTTCATTATTGGTACACTCATCAGGGCAACATATTAATTGATATTATGAAAAATTTTCTTGACTGTAATCAAATAATGCCTTTGGGCCATATGCCTCAGAACAGAGTGGCCCTAAACTACTGAGATTTATAAGTCCATATATTTCAGTATGGTTACTTTTTGCTGCAGTGTGGACCTTCACAGATCTCATTCATTCTCTTCAGTCACCTGGTTCTCTGCTACTTATATTCCCTGGTAAAGGAAACAAGACGATATAAAATAGAATTTGAATGAGAGCCACAGGGAGTCTTTTATGAGCAAGGTCATTGATTTCTGAGTATGAAAATCGTGACATCCACATTGCTTATCAGGGAAACTTTCATAAATTTAGTTTAATTCAGTTTCACTTCTCAAATATGTGATATGTAAGGCCCGGATCACTGTCACTGACACTTATCCAATAAAGGTCTTATGCAATGACATTATGGCCCCACAATTTCACTTCTAGATATTTACCCACAGGAAACGAATGTATGATGGCCACACAAAGACTTGTGGGGAGGCTTTGTCAGTTACAGACAAATTAGCAAAAGTGAACAATGTCCATCAGCAGGTGAGCACATAAATAAATCGTGGAATTACTTCACAATGGAACATTATCTGGCAATAAGTAAATAATCAATCAATAAAAAGCCAACTATTAAGATATAAAATGTGGATAGATTCCAAAATCTTTATGCTGAGTGAAACAAGCCAGACTTCTCCAAAATAAAACCATGATGCTATTTTCATAAAACTCCAGAAAACATAAACCTATATATGTATATTTGTTACCTTGTACTTAGCAGGCAGGCACTGTGCCACTGAACTCCGTCCCTGGCCAATCAATATATTTCAAGATGTAGAAAGTAGCAGGTGTTGTACGGCAACACAACTTAATTTAATTTGTCGAGGATTCAGCCCATAATTAGCTGGCTTCAAGGCAGAGAGGTGACAACATGCTTGATGTTTAGATTATGATGTGGTTTTGTGTGTGTAACATGTATACACCAAATCATTAAACAGTACCCCTTAAATATGTGCAATGTATCAAGTGAAGTTCAGTTCAATAATGTTATACAAAGAGTCCTTTTGTTTTCCCTGGGTCACTTACCATCATAGCTACTTTTCTCACTGCTGAGACAAAATACCAGGCACCCAAAGTAAAGTAGGTAAGGTTTTTAGTTCACAGTTTATAGAGGTTTCAGTCCATAATCAGCTGGCTCCAAGGCAGAGTGGTGCAGCAGAGGGGCAAATTTTCATGATGGCGGAAGATACCAAAAGCAACATAAAATGAGGGGAGACTACGCTTTTTTCTGCCCGTTATATTGTATGCAGGCTACACGCCTAGTGAGTGTAACATTCACACCCTTAATCCAAATATTAGATCATGAATCAACCACAAACTCTAGATTCATCCACTTTGGAAAAGTCCATTCCCCATGACTGCATGACGCTTTGGGGAAAGAAGCAGACACAAACCATAACTCTCAATTCTAAATCAGATGCATTCTTCTCCTTCATTTTATGTTATATCATAAGAACTAGGTTGTGTCTCCATAAAATGCATCAACTGTGTTTTCTAATTTGCAGAAAACCCATTTTTAAAAATGTGCTTCTTCCTCTCTGGATGGTCAGCTCTGAGTGGACCTCTGAGCATGTCCTTCTTTTGCCTTGTTCTTCTTCACACTTAACATAGTGAATAAATGGAGGACATTTTCAAGGTCTCACGTGCATTAGTAATTATCCAGGAATTAATCACCTTTCTGAGGAAGTCAGGTCCTCTGAGAATAGGGCAGCAGGGATGAATCAAAGGTTGAGGTTAGGAAGGTTGTTTGCTCACTGTGAGAGAGTATACAAATGAGAGAGGTGGAGGGACAGGGGAAGGCAGGAGAAAGGCTATAATAATGCTTCAACTTTGGAAAATTTGCAAAAATATCAGTAAAATAGTTTCATGGTAGTGGTGGAGGACATAACCCAGGGATGAAATATTTGCCCAGCATGTATGTGGTCCTGGGTTCTATCATCAGTGCCAAGGGAGAAAAAAATACTCTATGTGGATATGAAATACAATTTCAAAATATCATGGCAGATGTGGTGCTTATGGGACACCAATGCACAAGACTTACATTTTTGTACCAACATTGGAAATGCAAATACGGAGAAAGACTTGTGCATGTGTTAGATGCAGCCCATAGGGAGCGCCCTTCCTGGTATGAAGCCATGCCAGGAATCACACTGCATTTCTACTGCCACTTAACTACACTTTGAGCTCACTGCCTTCAGCAAGCTGGCAGGCTAGAAAGCTTAAATAAGAATGAAAAGTTCTGCATCCTGAAAAAAAATTTCTTCAGCAGAGTGATCAATTTAACTAAATGATCATAGTTCAGTGAAATAAAAGCAAGTGAATCTTTCTGGAAAATATTATTACTCATACTTACTACACCAAAATGTAACACCAGAGGTCAAAGATAATCTTAAAAATTTGCTCACAGTGTCCATTAATGAAGCAAAAGAACGTACTATGAAAAATAAGATTCCAATGGACAAGTCTTTCCACTGTTTCTCATCTATCGATCTGGAAGGCTGTAGTTATCTACCTATTTTTAGATATTCAGTTCAATGTTATTCTCAGTATGATTATTCTGAAGCACCCCTACATGTTCCAATATTTTAATTGAATTTATTCTTATTTACACTGTGTGCTATTACCATGGGAATACTATTGAAATTTGAGATGTACTGGATGTGCCTCACAGGATTAGCCTCTCCCTTCCAATCTCACTCTCCCACGTCTGTATTACTTGAAGAGGAGTGAGTAACAGAGTCAAATCTTTCTGGAAAACATTCTACACTAAAGCACCTCACTGAGACAGATGACCATCCTCCAAGAGGACGGGATCATGAGAGCAGGGCTGAGCAGGTAAAGAGTCACAGGAAAAGATGTGTTATGAGATTACTCTTTGGGGACGCAAGAGTAGAGAGAAGACAGACACCCACATAGGAGGTAGCAGAAAGAGTACAAGATGCCAGAAATCCTCTCAGGTTTCCTCCTTGAACAAATAACACAAAAATAATTCTAAAAAATCTTATACCTGAGTTTGCCCAATGCCTTAGTGGGAGATATCTGAGGGCAGCAGGTTTCTCTTTTAGGAGACAACCTTCAAAGCAGGAGAGGATAAACAAGTATCAGCCCCACCGTTCTCACTATCACTGACTATAGATGGACTAAAAGATTTTTGAGGTTGATCTTGAAATGGAGCTCCGGATTTTGCCTAACGTATTCTAATACATAAGAGTTTGTCCATAAGGTAAAGCTTATTTGCTGTTCCTGCATTAAAGGGTCTTGTTTCCTTTTCAATGGCCTGCAAACATGATGTTCCATGGCATAAGCTAGTTTTTAATCTTTTTTTGAGTTCATTCTTTATGCGTTGTTAAACATATGCACTGAGAGATCTTGTCACAGGGTACTGAATTTCCAAGTGGAATTTGTCTTTAATAATGATTTTAATGTTAACGCAGGGTAAGGCTTATATCTTCATAGATACTGATATTTTTCTTTCTTGTACCTAAAGACGTCCATCGCTTCCTATATTTTTCAAAATATTATCAGATAAATATAGCAATGATTTTCTTGCATAATATCAGGCACCAAATCCCCTGGAGGGAAGAATGTAATTTTATTTTTACATAGTAATATGAGATAAAGTACTTTTTCTTAGTACTTAAAATTTTGTTTCATTTTACTTTGTTTTAATATTAACAGTAGCAGGCAAAGAAGGTGTGATTTACATGAAATGATCGACTTGCCTAGTTTTACATGCTCAAAATGAATTTTACATGTTCTTTCTAATATGTAGAATTTTTTAAAAAATATGCCAAACGTGTGGGAGGGAGACATCATTGGACAAGAGGAAAAGAATAAGAAGGAGCAGGAGCAGGTATAAGGTGGGCAGTTAGGGTGGTGGAGATGAGCGCATGTACTATACACACTGAAACTTCCCAAAAATGTGAGGTGGGGGGAAGGAGGTGATGAGGAGGTAAAGCTGATCAAAATCTGTTATGTGCATGTACCACTCTGCCAAAAATGAAACTCGTTAATCTGTATAACCCATTTTAAAAGAGTGCAAAAACTAAATGCTAGAACTATGCAAAAATAGAATTGCTGCTATCTAAAAAGGAAGAATGGTGGTATGAATTCAGCACCTCACACGCTTTCCTCAGTGTTTCCTCCACACTGTCACACACGTTGCGGTAGAATTAATCCATCAGTGCTGAGAAGGTGGTGTTAATAGTCCCTGTATATTGATGAGGAGATTGAGGACCAACAGAGTGAAAAGCAACAAAATGGCTACAAATTTGAGTCATCTGCCCCATTTCTGGTATTTTGTTTGCTACATTGTAATGCCTCTTCTTTATAACCACATTATTAATTATAAACATGTAGAATCTGCCCTTTTTCCTGCTAGTTGTTGTACATAAATCAATGCATTTTCATTCTAATGTCCTTATTTATGAAGAAAGGGACATGACTCAGTTTCACAGATCAGAAATATAGGTTGCTCAAGCTTATACAGTGCTAGGTAATGAAGCTAGGATTTGAACTCTGAGTATAGAACCAAAGCTCTTTCTGAGTCTGTTTTGCCACCACTTACAGAGTTGTGAAATCATCAAAATGGATTAAGTTACAAATTTTAGACTTTATTCAGGAAGTATGAATGGGACAAGGTGGGGTGGAAAACCAAGTCCTTTAGAAATCAGAGTGAAAATTTATTAAAAGTCAGTTGCGGGAAGAAGTTCAAGTTTATATTTTCAATGTATCTTTAACAAGAAGGCCACTTCAATTTATGCTTAATAGCCTACTCTTAATTAGTAATTGCAAGAGTTTCAATTACTAATTACTTTCTGTATGTGCCTGTAAGGATGTCAGGCACCTTGGATAAACTATCTCATTTTATCTTTACAACTTCCCTATTCAGGTAATGATTTCTTCATGTCAATCAAAGGGGTAGTTTACTAATCTCAAAGAATTCCAACAGGTTCTATCCTACATGGTTAAAAAGGAGCTGAGTTCTGCCCTACAAAAGCCTTGGGAAATAATGATTTCTTTCTTTTGGCGGATGTCATGATTTTAAAATTATTTAGCAATCACCTGGTGAGATATTATGTATGATTTTGATCTAAATGTGGGAAATGTGCCATAACAAGAAAGTCAGTGAGCTCCGCTTGTTTTTCAAAAGACAAATGATCCCTTAACAGCAGGAGCTGTTTTAAACACTGAAGAAATATTCAGACTGCTGCCCAGGCTCAGAGTGGAAGAGATAGAAAAAATGAAACATAGATTTTAGAAAGAACCAAAAAATCAAAAAAGTTCTTCGTGCTTGTTTAAAAATGTAGAGCAATCCAGAAGAATTTGCTCACTGTCTTTTGTAGAATTTGCTAGATGTTGACTTCTCAGAATGCCCTGGATATCTAGCCAATGGCCTTTGAGCTGAGGTAATGACTGTCTCTTCCAAGTTGAGGTGATTGAGAACAGAATGAATTCTACACTCGCCTCAATGTTTTCCAGATATACTTAAAAAACAAGCAAACAAAAAATGCAAAACCTTGAAGCCCTAGGAAATTATAGAGGTACAAAATGGAAGAAATATGAGTCTCTGATTCACTTCAGAGAAGGCCTAATCAGTAAAAACTATTGATTATTCTATTTTTTTTCATGTTTGATTATTATTTGTATAAGAAATGAATCCTTTTTCATGTTGTCACTAAAACAAAGAGAATTGCTTTTATACCAGCTCATATTAACAGCTCATTAACATAATATAGAAATGTGAATGTTCCCTATTTCATTAGGAACAGATGTTGTATTGTTCAGTCAATTTTCCATTCTTGTTGGAATTCTGCATCATGACATTAGGGAAATCCACAGGGAAACATGAAACTTTATTTGAGCCATGAGGATATTGATAAAAGTAATATTGGAGAGAAGGTAATATACTGTCATTAATTCAATTCTGCATACACACACACTCACTACTCTCACTAAGATGCAGACTAATGAGCCCTAAATTTATCTACAGAAAGAAAGAAGAGGAGAGAGAAAGAAAGAAAAATAGAGGGAGAGAGAGGAAAAGAGAACAAAAAAGAAAAGAAGGATAAAGGCAAGAGGGAAGGAAGGAGGAAAGTAAGAAAAAATAAGGAAGAGAGGGGTAAGAAGGAAAGAGAAAGAGAGAAGGAAGGAAAAATAATGTTAAGCAAAATTTAAGACATGCAACAAAGGTCAATTTCCCTGGCTAAATGGCAAACCAAGATGAGCCCTATGATTGGTCCGCCTTATTGGGAAGATAGAGTCTTCAGAGCAAAAGCGGGGAAAGAAAGGAAGGCAGAACCCAGCAGATTCCATGAGTTGAAGATACAGAGCTATGAGCCAGGCAAGATCAAGACAGAGGGAGTGCCTAGGCCAGAATTCCAGAAAGAAGAGGGCAGATACAGCTTTAGAGGCCTGCAAAGAGGTGTCCTTATACATTTAGCAAAGACTGACTGATGCAAGGATGGCAAGAAATTATCAGACAGCAGAAAAAAATATGCTACAAAATGTTTACAGATAAGAGAGCAAGGGGCACGGAGGTCCAAGGCTAGTACTTATTCTAGGATCTATAATAAAAGTCCTCATAATTCATTGGACACTGGAGAGAGGACTCAGAAGGGTCTTGCCTCAGTAATGGATGATAATTAGCTTTATATTAAATATAGCTCTGGTCCTTTTTACCACTCTTAGAAACAATATAAGAGAGAATGAAACTGTTTGCAAGTTACATCATTGCAATGCAGAACAAAACTCAATAATATTTGAAATCCGAGATAAGAAACAGACTGAACAGGTAGAAAACACCAAGATAATAAACTTGACAATAGTAACAATCACTGGAAAAACATAACTAAGTGTTTATAATAAAACCAGTGAAAGTGGTTGTCAAAACACAGAATACTACCAGGAATAAAGAAGATGATTTCTTAATGAAGAGATCAATTTATCTAGAGTACACAATAGCACTAAATGTCTGTGTAAAAAATATCAGAGCTACAAAATATATGAAATATAATAATTGATAGAATAAGAAGATACAAAAATCAGAAGACTTTTATGACTCTATTGACTACCTTGACTGAACTGACATTTATAGAATCCGCCACCCGGCAATAATGAACCACATCTGTTTTTCTTTTGAAATTCATCTGAAACATTTACCAAGATAGGCAATACTCTCAGCCACAAACAAGCTTTAACACATGTCTAACAAGATCTTTTGCAAACAGGAAGAGGACCAGGAGATGGAATGGGTGGGGCAGAGAAGGCGAAGGAAAAGGACAGTGTAGAAGGGGAAGGGGATATAAGAAGAATTAAAACGTGTTGTGTTCGTGTACTAAGTCCCAGAGATGATCAGAATCGTTACGTACTGCAAGTATGACTAGTAAAATCACAAAAACACTGTAAGTATAGAATATCACTAATTCTTAAGGAAATATTTTCCTTTATGAAAGTTAAAGTTGAAAAAGAAACAATACACGAAAAACCTTTGAAAAAACACCAAATACCTGTTCAAGCAGTAACGCATTTTTGCATAACTCATAATGGAAAGAAGAAATTCTGAGGGAAATTTAAACTGTTTTAAATAAATCCTAATGCAAATATAGCATGTCAGTGTTTGGGGAATGCTACCAAACAGTACTTACGGGGAAATCTGTAGCACTCCACAGTTATATTAAAAAAAGAAGACATATCTCATATCAGTGAGATATCACACTAAGAAACTAGAAAAGGAAAAGTAAACTTAAAGTAAGCTAGAAAAGAAAGTTACAAAAATCATTCTGAAAACATCGTTATAGAGATAAAATAAATATAGAAAGATAAACAGCTGATACTCTGAAAAATCAAATTGAGCTGAAAAAGGAGGAGAAGACACACATTGCCACTATCAGTAATTAGAAAAATAACATCATCACAGAATAACTGCATTATTGGAAAAAAGTTCAACATCACTGGTCATTTAAGAGATGTAAATTAAAACAACACTGAAATTCCATCTCACTCCAGAAAAAAATGGCTATCATCAAGAAATCAACCAAGAACAAATGCTAGCAAAGCTATGAGGAAAAAGGAACTCTTCTTCATTGTTGGTGAGAGTGTAGATTTGTACAACCATTGTGGAAATCTGTGTGGCAATTCCTCAAAAAAAGAAAAAAGAATGAAAACTAGAGGTTCTATTGACCAGCTATTCCCCTTCTTAGTATCTTCCCAAAAGAATTAAAAACATCATATTATAGTGATATGTGCACACCAATGCTTATAGCAGCACACTGTATAAATGTTGGAAACAGCCAAAATACCCATCAATGAATGAAGGTATAAAATGATGTATTTTTTATACAATGGAGTACTACTCAGTCATACAGAGAGATAAGCTTGAGATACTGCTAGGTAAATTGATGTACCTTGAGACTATATTCTGACTAATGCGTATGGACGCATATGTTTAAATAATGCTTTGCTTCCTTGGTATGGGAAACCAAAATGTAGATAAGAAAGGAAATGTATGATAGATATGGGGAGATAGGGTGAAAATGCTCAGATGGGGAAGCCGACAGGGAAAGGGGAAAAGGAAAAGGGAGAACAGAGAAATGAGCATAGGAAAAAATGGAAACAAAGCTTTTGTAAGTAAGAGAAGAGTGGCTGAGGCGGGGAAAGGGTTAGGGATAAAAAGAAGAATCAAGGTAGATGTGTACGAGTACACATCCCTATCCTGAAAGTGATCAATATGTATATCTAAAATGCACCAATAAAATAAATTTAAGTACATTTACACATTGTACAGATATTTGAATTATAATAAAACAGTATAATAGGTATTTTGTTTTATAAATTAAGAGTTTAGATAAAAATACAGGTTACCAAAGCCCAAATAAGAAATGGAAAATCAGAGTCAACTCACACTTGTTAAAGATATCAAATTTATGATGGAAAATCTTACAATAAATTCAAGCTCAGGGAGCCTTGATGGTAGCTTCTACACAGTCCTGAAGACTGAAATGGCACCAGTGCTGCACAAAGTCCAGAGATCTACAGAGACAAAACTTTCAAATTCCAGTTTTTGATAACAGTATTATACTGATAACAAAATTAGGAAAAGGAAAACTTTATTGAAAAAAAGAAACTACAGGCCACTGTCTCATGAATACGCATGTAAAAGTTCTATGCAAAATTCAAGAAGCAAAACCCCATGTTATATAAGAAGGATCCTATATTATGACCAACTGGACCTACCCTAAGAATATAAGGCTGATTTAATATTTAAAAAGCAAGCAATGTGATTTAACACATTGGAGAACAAAAAATACATATAATTATCTTCATATGGATAGTAAAATTAGTTAAAACCAACATCCATTCCTGATTAAAATTCTTTGAAATGTAGTAGAAAGGAATTTCCTAATCCTGATAGAGTACATATACTGAGAACTTACAGACAAATTATCATATTTAATATAGAAAGATAAAAATTTTTCCCCTTAAGATCAGGGTAAATACACCCATTTCTACTCAACATTGTATTAAAATTTCCATCCAGGGCATTAAGGTGAAAATAAGAAATGAAGTGATCCAAATTTTAAGTAAAGAGATTAATCTCTTTTCCTTGTAGATGGCATAGCCATATATAAAGAAAACTAGACCAAATCCATACAAAGATTATTAAGCTAAAAAGTGAGTTTATAAAACATGTAAAGTATAAGATCAATATACAAAATGAACATTTTTATATGCTGGAAACAGCTAAACTGAAATTATTTTTAAAAATAGTATGTCTTACAGCACCCAAATTTTGAAATATTGAGATAAATGTGACAGAAGACATATAACACGTATACAGTGAGGACTTATAACATTGTTTAGGAAATTTACAAAGGTCCAATTAGAGAGATAAATCTTTTCCACTGGTTAGTAAGCTCAATATTATGAAAAAGACAATTTTGTTCAAATTTATCAATAAATTCAATGCAGTCCTAAATACGGTCCAAAAAGTAACTTTCACAAAACTGTAAAGCTGATTCTAAATTTCATTTAAACATGGCGAAAAAACTAATAAATAAAAGGTAAAATAACTTCAAAGAATAGAATTAGATGATTTATATTATCTAACTTCAGTATTCATTGTAAAGCTACAGTACCTAGTGGAATGCCATAAAATATTGGCATAAAGATAAACTAATGTAGAAATGAAATACAGTAGAGAGCCTATGAATTGACCTGCACATATATTATCAACAAATTTGTTAACAAAGTAGATTCTATGGAGAACAATGGTGCAGGAAAAATGGAATTTCCACCTGATTATTGAAATTTAATCTTAGCATATACAAATACAGTGAATACAAAAATTAGTAAGGCATAGACTATAGACCTAGTTGAAATTTTATAAAATATTTATACCAAAGTGGGAGAAAATCTTGGAATCTGCAACTAAACAAAGATTTAGATACTATAACAAATACATGATCAATGTCGTAGTTACTTTTCTTGTTGCTGAGAAAAAGTAGTCTACACTCACAACAAGAGAAGCTTTATTTCAGCTCAAGGATTGCAGAGGTTTCCGTCTGTACCTGGCTGGCTCCAAACCAGGGTGGCTGAATAACATAGCTGAATAACATAGTGGAGGAGAAAGAAAGGGTCCATGGCAGGGCAGGCAGGAGGCGGCCGGCAGTGATGCAGCAGGCAGAAAGCTCCTTTTCCCTTTTATCTCATCCAGGTGACAAGCCTTTTGGATGTGCCACCCACACTCAGGGTGAACCTCCCCATTTTCCACACCCAAACCAATTATTGGACTAATCTAGTGCTGCACAACTTTAATCCCAGTATCACACATCCTAGATGTAGCCACCTCCAAAATGACCTATGGTACCATGAAGCTTTGCTGGGGACATCTAGATACAAGTTACAGCAATCCATGAAACATGACGGTATCAAACTAAAAACTTTCAGAAAGACCTTAAATAAATGAAGAAATAAGCCAAGGCCTGACAAAATGTCACAAAGTACATGGCTGACAAATGAATTATTTCTAAAATATTTCAAGTATTTTCAAAATTCAACAATAAGGAAACAAAAAATGTACAAAACTTTGAATATTTTATAAAAAAGATGTATGAATGGCAAAAAATCTGGAGATACTCAAAAGGACAAATAATTAGGTAAATTCAAATCCAAATCACAATGAGTCATCACTCCATACATACAGAATGGCTCAATTCTATGAGATTGACTCTCCAATTTATTAGCAGTATAAAGGAACTAGAACTTTTTTATTTTAAAGAGAAAAAATAACAAAATAACAACAAAGACAAAACAAAACAACACAAAAATAACAATACTGATACAGAATTTTAAAACAAGAAAATAGAAAATTAACAATGGTTGTTATATTGCATATTGTTATCTTCAATGAAGTTGCTCAGATTACCAGATGTAAGAATGCAAGATTGATCAAACAATCAAAGAGAATAAAATTAATAATTATTATTAATAATAACCTTAGAAATGATATAGAGCTTCAGTGAAGAAGATGGTAGGAATTCAACAAAGGTTGTTATATTGCATATTGTTGTCTTCAAATTAGTTGTTCTGAGTATCAGATAAGAAATTGGTCAAAGGAAAGGAACAACTGCAATGAGCATAAGGAGAAAAGAAAGCAAGAAGGAAGGGAAAAAGTATGTATGTATATACAAGGATAGCTGGGATAATTATACAGCTGATGTCTACTGGGTTATTGAAAGAACGGTTAGTGCTTTTTTTTTTTTTACCAATTTTGCGCGCTTGTATCAGGAAGTAGAACTTTTGCATGATGCTAGAGGGAAGGTAAAATGGTACAACAACTTTGGGAAATGGTTTAGCACTTTCTTAGTTTAAGCATGCCCCTATAAATGACTGATTTTACCTAAAGCAAAGGGTCTCTCAAACAATCTGCATACACAGTTGTAAAAGTGATTTGTGTAAAGTAGGAGATGAGATAGTGATCTCCTCAACCTTTGAGCTCCCAGTGGCATCTGATTTATGTAAAATCCTGGAGGTCTTCAAGCACAAACACAAAAAACCTCTCTAGGGTCTTCCTAAAGCAACTCTGTACAGGTATTCCACTGTAGGGAATGAGATTAAATCAAAGCATACACCCATACAAAGGCTTGCGCAAAAATATTCATAGAGGCTTCAGTTTTGTAGTATCTTCAGTAACTCTAAGTACCCCCAATTCTTATCAATAAGTGAGTGAATAAATAAGCAAATTATAGTACACTCATATAATGATACAGAATGTTACTTATTAGTCAAAATGTATAAATGATTGCTGTAAACAATAACATGGAATGTATCTCAGACACATTATGCAATATCTCAAACACATTACTCCTGGTGAAAGATATCAACAGTGATATTATAGGTCCTTATAAGAGTTTAGAAAATACTTTATCTATATTAACAAAAAATATGTCAGGGAACTTCAGTAAGCATTGGATATTATTGTAATCACTGTCAGAAATTTATAAATAAGTCAAATCTTGCGTATTTTAGTAACATGTATGCTAATTATACTTTAAAAAGGTGTTAAAAGTAGCCTTCTGTGTATCTTGTACTTTTAATCTTTACAGTCTTCTTGGTAAGAACTTTACTAACATTGCCACCTTACAGTCTTCATCCATTGAGGAAGAGGAAGATAAGGGGAGTAATACAAATGGCCAAAAATGTATCCGTGAGAGTGTAAGTACTTGTAAGCAAAACACTCGATACTACATTATAGTGAAAATAAAAGTGATTAAAAAGTGGGTTCTGTCTTTAAAATTACCACTTTAAGTAGATTTTCCTTGTTGGACAATCAAATGGTCAAATATATATCAAGACTGGATGGAATTCTTGTGTCCTGATATTCTATCCATCTGACCACAGTGATATTTGTTAAACTGCACAAGAGTTAAGTGTTATCCTGCATGATTTTATGCAAGACTCGAAAGGCTGCCAAAGTAAAGATAATGACTTGTTCATCTATCAGCCCAGGACCTAAATCAAAGAAATTTAGTGTCCACGACAACAAATGCTTCATGAGTATATAGATGAATAGGGAGAAATGAATACACAAATACAAATATGAGCAAACAAACGTTTGGAAAGCCGGGGAGGCAAAAAGAATGAAGCTTTTGCAACTGTGAACTGCAGTGCATGCCAAAGCCCAATGCAAACAAAGGACAGTGGGAACCTCTGATTAGAAGAACTCGTATTTCAGAACATAGGTACAGTAGGTGGTTACTGTGCTTTATTTCTCTGTCTTCATATAAAGATGATAGGACAGCTGATATGCACAGGATGGAGAAAAGGTGGACCTCTTACAGACTCTACCATCTGTCAAACAGAGCACCATCTTTACTGTAGAAAGCTTGTGAAAACAGTAAATTTTGTTTAGATTGTCTTTAATGTTATGCATATTAACAGAAGGTATTTCAGTGATTGTATGTGTCAAAGGAATGGTAGTTTCTTTCAAAAATAAATTTGAAAATTTCCAAATGTGTATAAAAATAATGAAAAATGTTTTACTGAAAATGGCTCTCAAAAATGAAAGACAACGCTTTAAAGCATATTGGCCAAGACAATTGATCATATTATAATCAAGTTAAAGTATAAAATCTGATAAAAACTTATGTTCATAGAAAGAGGAGCAAATAACTTGTGCAAAATTAAAACTATTGATGAAAAATTTTAATTAACATCTTCCAAATAACTTTATATTTATTTCATTTAAAAATATTTATTTCATTTATCTGATTTATAGAAGTGCAAAACTGTTTTCACCAAGCTCCATTTAAGCCTCCTTCAGCTTACTCTAGTGTGGTATATAAATCATATTTTCTAATATGCCATGAAACAGTAAGCAGTTGTAGCCCAGTATATCAGTAACATATTAATATTCACAGCTAGACACTCTGCTGTAAATTGTAGGAGGACAGAACACAAAGACAACTTGCTTGCTTTCTCCAAGCACTCCTTTGCAAGAACAAGCAAGTTATCATGAATCACTCATTCTTCTTCCATTTGCCACTATTTTGAGGCAGTAGATTCCCTAGATGTAAAATACACAAAAAATTTAACCACAGAGGCAAATATAAATGGTTCATAACCAATATATTTTTCAATTTTTTTTATTACTACATTAATAGTACATAATAATAATACTCCTTCTGGGAGCTGGTAAATGTACACAACACATCTTAATTCCTTAATTAATTCCTTCACATCCCTTTCCTTCCTCCTACAACCCCCATCCTCCATCTCTTTAATGGCTCAAACCATCCTTGTTTCAGTTCTCACATTACAAAAGGGACTTTCAGAATTCTTGCTTAAGACAATAAGCAATATGACTTCTTTTCTTCTTGTACATTTTTTCTGACATTTCATTATATCACTTAATAATATGTTTGAAATTCCTGTGGTATTATATTAAACAGTATGTATGGTATGTGAATTATTTGCCCCAACTGAAACGTATATGTGACTGAGAGTTATTAATAGAGAAATCATTACAGATATCAGCAAAGATTTGTATTCAAACATGCTTACCAGAATATTGTTTATGATGTAAAGATAGTATATATGTTTAGTGATGAAAATGCAATAATAGGAAATGGAAGAAAAAATAATGAACTTCTACCATTATGAACTCCTATGAAGCAATTAAAATGACTAAAGTAGAAATTCATAGAATGTTTTGAAAAGGGGGTTGTGATTCTTTAAAGGATTAAAACAGCAATATCACCTAAGTGTTAGAAGACTTATCAGTTATTCTAGTTGTCAATTATTCACACAACTTCAGCCAGAAAATTTTACAGAGTTGCCAGTAATGATGGGAGATTAAAATGAGAGGGAAATGGCTAGTAATAAGTGAAGAGAACACTCCCAAAGTAGTGCAGATTTCAGGAATAACTATTACAGCAGAGGCTAAGCATAAAGATTGGACCTCATTGGAAATACCTCAAACCGGTTGGAAAGCTCACAACTGTGGCTCATTAAATGAGAGACATTACTATGGTATCACACCGATGGAAGTTTCTGGAAATATGTCCTTTGGACTTCATTCCTGTCTCCTTCTAAGTTTGCTGTGACAGTTGCTCATAGCAATACTCCCCACTGGAGGCACTCTACTACAAAACCTCTTAGTGCGGTTGTTTGGGGAAGCTGCTGGACACCCTGTATTGCTGAAGCCAGTTATGAAACTATTTTGTAATTCAGGAATAGGAAAGGGAAGCATTCCTGAGAGCTGCTGGAGGAACCACGAATGCTGAAGAAGCTGCATGCATTGCAGAGCTGGGTACAGGGAAAGGCACAGTACTTTAGGAGTACGACATGTACTTGTTCACAAAGAGACTTCCCAGCAAGCGCACCAGAAGCAGGAAGTGAAACCCTTCTCTGATATTTTTCCAGTACTATTGGTGAAGTTTGCTATCATGTCATTAACAAATGAAATCCTATTTAAAGGGCCTATATCTGTCGTCACAAAGCAAGTAAAAAGAGAGAAGTTAGAGTGAAGAGGCAGTACATAAAAACTGGCAGAAGGTGTACGTGAAAATGTTGACAATGGCTCTCTGGATGGGAATTCACAGGTTAATTTCACATTTCGCTTTGAGCATTGCCATATTTCTACAATGTAATGTAAAATAAATGCAAAGCTTCCTTTATAAATGAAACCTACCAACTTCACAGTAAATTCGATATTCATTCATTCATTCAGTAAACATTACTTTAACTGCAATATAAAGCAAAAGCACAAGTACAGTACATATGCCATATATTTAACATTTCATTCTGATTCTATTGGCTCTTTCACTGTATAATTACTTAGTTTTTTCACAAAATGAAGACCATCTAAGTCAATATACCATATCTTAATCTTCTCTGAATAATAATCCCAAGCTCTGAGTATTACTTTTGCACAGTTTTGAATCCAAGTGGGATTACTACTGACAAAGTTTTCATTTCCCACAAGGCTTTCCTATAAGCATTTTGGTAAATGTGGCCTGCTTGATTACAAAAGAGATATTAGGCACACAACTGACCATCATTCTTTCAGAACACTAAAGGTTCTGATTTGTTCTTGCAAGCTGTATCTTGACTTCACCCTTGCTTCTATCTTCCATGCATTTGCTAAGTGTAACCTTCTATATTCAGAGTAAAGTAGGATCAGAAGACAGAGCTAAAAGTCATTATGGAGCTTGCATTTTTCAAGTAAGCAGCATCGATTGCATTTAATTTTGCTACATCTGCTGTCTGTCCAGGACTTGAAGATTCATATAGAACTACAATCAAGTTAGAGCTCAGTTAAAGCTTGGATATGGTAATGATTTGCCAACCAACAAAGACACTCTCCTTTTCACGTGATTGAGTCAAAGGGAATGACCGTGATGTAGGGAAATTCTAAGGGCTTACACATACACACGAAGCTCCGTATCTTTCTCAAGTGCTATAACATAATTAGAAAAGCTTTTCCTTTGGAATAGGTATTGCGTCTCAGCCTTCCCGTATTTTATTAAACTCCATCTTATTTTAAACGTGATTTGAAGAAATATTTTTCCTTATTCTTTCCTATTTTGTCCTTTCCTTTTTCTGTTCCATCTCATCAAAAAAATGATCAAGGCAAAAGCTCCAGGCTATTTCTAAAAATCTTCAACTGGAGAGCTGCCTGCTACCTTCTCTTATGACAAACACAG
Source organism: Dinomys branickii (assembly GCA_004027595.1). Lineage (NCBI taxonomy): Eukaryota > Metazoa > Chordata > Mammalia > Rodentia > Dinomyidae > Dinomys > Dinomys branickii. The sequence continues at coordinate 61,500 of PVLD010004083.1, forward strand.
CACCTAACAATTTACCACTGAATCCGAAAGAAAAGAGAGGCACACTGCAAACCCCTTTTCATTTTAAATATCCCTTTTATACCCAAGTTATGTATTTAACTCTAAAAACAGATATAACTTCTCTAAATTATTTTGTTATAGCTACAGGTTTCCAAAACTGTAGGACATGCCTAGGTCATTTTCTACTTAAAATTCTAAGAAGCCTATGTTTCGTACTGTCCTTTGCACATGGACCTATGTCTCTATAAATATTACTGGAAGGAGCAGTTAGTGCATATATCAAGTTAATAGCAGAATAAAGGTTTAAGACTGAGACTAACCTTGAAGTGAAAGTATACTTGGGTACTCACCATAGGAAAAATGACCATTATATTTATTTTAAATGCTTTAGGACAATATGGTAGGTATATATGAATTTATCTAGTATTTTGACTTAAATTTAAACAAGAATTCAATTGTGAAACAGCATCCAAAAAAGAACACATAATTCAGTACTTAATTTTTCTGAAAAATTTCATCGTAGTATATTTTCACTTATTTTTCAACATCTAATCTTACTGTCAATCTGCGTTGCTGTCCCAACACCTTTCCCCCCACCTACATAGCAACATTTCTTTACCTTTGTATGGCTTTTACATCATTGTATCATAATCTTTTAGTTTATCAATTTTCTCCTTCTTTGGCTTATGAGTTCTATGAGGCGAGAAAGTCTGTTCTATTGTTCAAATCTTCAAATTTAGGGTAGTCATTTTTCCACAAGAATACATCAAATGTCTACTCTTTCTGAGGTAGCATCTGTATTGCATACAGTGGGGTCAATTAAATAAATATGATTCTTTAGCTCACTGGGTTGAGAATATGGTGCAAAAGATAATCAATACATAAGTAAGTCTATCAAGAAATAAATACAAATTCATATAATTTCTGTAACATAAAAGAGGAGTATGTTACAACATATTGTCACCTGGAGGAACAGGGCAAGGCTTCCCTGTGGAGGATACTGAAGAACGAGGGATGCTTAGCAGAGCATCAAGTCAGAGAGAAGAGTATATGGGAAGATTCTGAGTCAGGAGAATTAGGCAAGAATTAATGGAGAACTAAAGGAGGGACAATTCACTTAATGGTCTGAAAATGAAGTGTATAAGAGCATGATGGAGGGTAGGGACATGATCTCAGTCTCCAAAAAGGTTATACAGAGCAAGGATATTTAAGCAGTCTGAATGCTGCTGTCTTATAAGTCTTCTATGCCATTCTTATTTCTGTTCTTTGTTCTTTCACCCAAGACAGACTGGCTCATTAGTCGTGGCATTCTTCCCCACTAAGGTTAGAGAGAGGCTTGAATTTTTTCCTTAACACTTCTATTAGTAGGAGTGCTCTGACAGCCATTAGCAATCATTCCGAAAGGGCCCTCTCATCTTTCCTAATTTAAATAGTTAGTATAGCTTTTACCTGATGATCAAAGGTTGGATATCTGTTTGAGGGAGTCAAGAGCTAACAAATACTGAGATAATATAAATATGATTCCGGGCTTATTATAAGTGCTGAGTTGGAGGAAGCCATGATAAGGACAGTGGAAGTGAAGGTGATGATAGAAACAGACGGGCTAGTCCAGTAACTCGTGGAGGTTTGCACTGAAGATTCCTCCTAAACGTGAGGAAAATGACCCCATGGGAAAAATTAAACACCTTTTAATGGATTCAGAGTTGTCACTTGACACATCAGCTACTACCATGTCAAAACTGTACAGCAAGAAGTACTCTTGCACTGAAGGGAAGACTGTCTGAGATCGCACAGAGCTATAGAATTAGCATCTCTCTGTAATACAAACATACTTAGAAATGCTTGATGCATTAGCTTTGCTAACTCAACAATTTAGTCTATGAACTGGGAGTGAACCAGAATCAACCAGTTCAAAATATTTATCTTTTTCTCTATCTCCATTGGGCAAATCATGCATCTTAGGTATAAAGTAATAGCATGTATAATTTAGTAAATGCTAAGCTCAGAAATACTCTAATGCATTACTGAGTTTGAAAAATTAAACAGTAAGAAGTCAAAGAATTACAAAGCTTTAGCCCTCACAATGACATGAACTGGAAATGTGTTACCTACAATACACTTTGAAAATCTCTTTCAATCTAAGTTTATGTGTTAAGACCTAACCACAGGATATACTCATGCAATCATTTGAAACTTCGCTGACTTAATTTCTGACAAATATTTATTACGTATTATGTTACTTTAGGGTAGCCTGTATTAGATAGAGGGATTTTTCACTGAGTTGTAGTACTTTGAGTGTATCTTTTATGTCAGTACTGAGCATGGCTTTTTACATATATTATTTCTAATGCTTACAATAACCAAGCAAGAACTGCCCCAGTTTGTACCATATAGACAAAGCCACTTCACTTTAGAGGACTTAGCAAACTTTTCAACTTACCTAATTAAGTTATTGGCATGGGTGAAATTCTAGTACAGTCTGCTTCACTTTAGAGTTTGTATCTTTTTCACTGTCCTTTGCCTGTACATTAATTTAACTTCTTTCCTAGCAAATTATGTATGTATGTGCTTTGGAAAACAATAGATGATTGAGATAAAAACCAGCTATTCCAATTTTCTTGGTAGGGTATTTTTTTTTTATCATAAATGGGCGTTGGACTTTGTCAAGTGCTTTTTCTGCATCTATTGTGATAATCTTGTGACTTTTCCTTGTCTATATTTATATAATATTTACATTTCTTGATTGGTGTATGTTAAAACATCCTTGAATGCTTAGCATGAATCCTACTTGGTAGTGGTTCATGATCTTCATGATTCTATCCGCATTCTACTTGCCTGTATCATATTGAGGATTTTTTGTGTCTATGTTCATTAGAGAGATTAGCCTATAGTTCTCTTTTTGTTTTAATCCTTCTCTGGTTTTGGTATCAGGGTAATATTTGACTCCAAGAGTGACTTTGGGAGTGCTACTCCCTTTCAATTTCATTACAGAGTTTGAAGAGTAGAACCATTAAATCTTCTACAGTTTAGCAGAGAATCCATCTGATAAAAGCTATCTATGATAAAGCAACAACCAACATGATAATAAATGGTTAAAAACTGAAAGCTTTCATTCTAAAATCAGGAATAAGAAGAACAATTATCACCACTCCTATTCAGTACAGTTCTGGAAATACTAGCCAGAGCAATTAGACAAGAGAAAAAAATAACAAGACTAGAGATACAAAAGGAAGAAGTTAAACTCTCATTATTTGCAAATGATACGATACTCCACATAGAAGATCTTGAAAACTCCACCAAAAGACTTCTAGATTTAATAATCAAATTCAGTCACATAGCTAGATACAAAGTCAGCACTCAAAAATCAATAGCATTCCTGTATAAAAATAGCAAGCTCCCTGAGAGAGAAATTAGGAAAACCATAAGTTTTATAATAGCATTGAAAAATGAAATACTTAGGGATCAACTTAACAAAGGAAGTAAAGATCTTTACATTGAAAACTACATTACTCTGAACAAGGAGATCAAAATGGATAACAGAAAACAGAAGGATATTTTTTGCTTTTGGGTAGGAAGAGCCAGTACAGTGTCAATGGACGTACTCCCAAAATTATTATACAGATTTAATAAAATGTTGATCAAAATACCAATAGCATGCCTCAAAAAAATTAGAGAAAACAATCCTAAAATTTATTTGGAACTAAAAGAGACCTAGAATAGCAAAAACAATTCAGGCAACAAAGGTAAGGCAGAAGACATTACAATCTCTGACTTCAAATTATACTACAAAGTTATTTTGATAAAAACAGCATGGTACTAGCAAATGAAAAAGAAAAAGAAAATTAAAACCAAAAAACAGACTTAAGTATAAATGGAATAGACTAGAAGATGCAGAAACAACTCCAAAAACACCAGCCATTTTTTTTTATTCAAAAAGGGGATAAACACTGAAGAAAAGCTCTTTAACAAATGATGATGCAAAAACTGCCTTTCCACATGCTGAAGACGAAAACTGACCCATACCTTTCAGCATGCACTATCCTAAAATCAAAATGGATCAAAGATCTAAATATTAAAATAGAATGCTAAGGGCTGGTTCAGCTCAGTGGAATAAGCGCCTGCCTAGCAAGCACAGGGTCCTGAGTTCGATCCCCAGTACCACAAAAATAAATAAATAAATAAATAAATAAATAAATAAAACAATGCTAAATCTGCTGGAAGATAGAATAGCTAGAACTCTTGGAGATATAGGTGTAGGCAAATACTTTATCAATAAAATCATAGTCACAAAGGAAATATTATAAAGAATCAACAATTGGAATTTCATTTTATTTCTTAAAATCTTTTGAACAGCAAAAGAAATCACCAACAGAGTAAAGAGACAACCCACAGTGTGAAAGAAGTTTTGACAGTTGTTTCTTGGACAAAGGACTAATACTTAAAATATATAAAGAACACAAAAATTCAGAGCCCCCAAATTTAAAGACCCACCCCAAAATAGTCATCTGAAATGAATATGCATTTCCCCAATGAAAGAGTAAAAACAGTAACTAAATATATGAAAGAATGCTTAACATCTCTGGTCATTCAAGAGTTGCATATTAAAACACTGAGATTCCATCTCACTCCAGAAAGTATGGCTATTATCGAGAAGTCAGCCAATAACAAATGCTGGTGAGGCTATGGGGAAGAAGAAATCCTTTTCCATTGTTAGTGAGAGTGCAGATCTGTGCCACTACTGTGGAAATCAATGTGATGATTTCTCAAAAATGTAAAGCTAGAGGTTGAATTTGACTTAGCTATACCTCTTCTTGGTATCTTCCTGAAAGAATTATACCACAGTGGTATCTTGGTATCTTCCTGAAAGCATCATACCACAGTGATATATGCACATCCATGTTTACAGCAGCACAATTTGTAATAGCTACATCTTGGAAATGACTCAAAGCCCATTAACTGACGAATGAATAAAGATTTGAGAATGGATAAAGAAGCTACAATGAAGTATTACTCAGACATCAAAAAGGATAAACTTGAGACATTTCTAAGTAAATGCATACACCTTGAGACCACAGTCTTATGTTAAACAAATTGAATATATATATATATATATATATATATATATATATATATAATAGTTTCTCTGGTGTGAGGAACCTAGAGTGTAAAGAAGGACCCAAATATATAATAGATATTGTGAAATAGAAGAAAATGCTCAAATTAAAGAGGAACTAGAGAAGGTGGAGGGGTAAATAAAGGGAAAAGAAGAAATGAAAAAGGAAGGAAAAATGGAAATGAAGCTTTTGTAAATAAGGAAGTGAAGAAGGGTTGAAGGGAGGGTAGGGGAAAGAGAAAAAGTATTAAGATACTTCATGTACAGCTACAAATTTTCTATGATGAATGTGATCACTATGTACAGTGTACTTAAAATGCATCAATAAACTTAGTTAATTAAAAAATTAGAGGATTACTCTAAACACATATGTGGAGATGTGCCTTGTAGAAAATGAAAGAGGGCTGATGTGTGTAGGACAGTTCTATCTGATGCTACAAAGATCTAGCACAGTTCTCAAATAGTTGCTGTCAGCCTGAGTCACTCTGTCAGCATTCAAACCCTGTGTTTGTTTTTCACCTTGCACTTTCTTTATGCACCTTTAGTTCATGTATGATTCTGATGAACTTAATTTTCTCATAGCTGCCCATTTAAGGTCACTTTTTGTAAAAAGCCTTCCACTATGGCCTATCTTCCTTATCAATAACTAAACAATCATGTGTATCTTCTTCTCTACTTTTGCTTCACCATTATGGATGATATGATAGGCATTGTTAGCAGATAAAGTGTGAAATCCACTTACTTTTCCCTGGAATGAAAAGAAAAGGGAAAAAGCACAAGGAGGTGATATACAGCAGGTAATCTGTTTCATCTTCCTAAGTTTTCAATTTTAGCTTATATATCTTAATTCTTTTGTGACTTCCTTTTCTATTGTGCAGCACATATATGACTCACTCATCTTTGTGGAGATCAAGGCTGTGCTATCTGAACTCCTTTCTGTATTGATTCCAAAGCAACTCCTAAGATGATCAGCTGATAAAATGGCAGAGGTGGCCAGGAAGGCATAGATCTCTAAACAGACAAGGAATGGGTTCAAGAGAGGGGAATGAGATTTCTAGGCATTATTAAAGATGATCATGAGCCCTTTTATTGAAAGAAGCACTATCTTTATAAAGATCCCTTTCTCATTCTTCCCTGAACTATTGTATGTCCTCTGATTTTTATCAACTCAGCACGTAGTACAATATCACACTGAAGGTAACAGATTGGTAGTTCTACAAATATCTCCATCCCTTTCCAAACTTTTCTCAGCATTCCAAGTAGGCTGTGGGTAGCATGTGTACCTCTCTCACTTGCTAGTTGTCTGCACACCTAGTGGTGCAAGACATTAACAAAGCAACTATACACAAGGCATCTACACAGAATCCAGAGGAAAAATCATCTCAAAATACTATACCTGGCATTTTATGGGCCAGTTCAAATATGGAGGAACCTAATCACTGTTAATGACAACCAAGTGCTTGCAATCCCATTGCTTGTTAGCGCGGCATGCTCCATTGAGAAGGAAATTTCCTAACAGTAAATACAGAGAGGGCTACAATTACAAGCTTTCAATGACTGCAATCCATGGGAAAGCCATTTAGTAATAAATGAGAGGGCAAGAGAAGATTATCACCTGCTTAACTAAGCTTCTACTGATTCTATCAAGTTGTTGCCCTGGCAATATCTGTATTATGATGAAAAAATTGAAAAAAGGCATTTTTCCCAAATCTAAATATTATTAATCACAAGTGTTCATAATTTCAAAATATATGTGGCACTTTGGCAGAAAAAGATCTGCTTGACAACAACTAATTATACTAAGCAGTTAAATGATATTTATATTTGCATAATTATGTTCACATTTTAAGTTTGTTCAGATTTTGCTTTCTTATATCCCATGATATACATATGAAGTATCGATCCTGCTTCACTGTGCAGGTAGCTTTGTGATGTGCTTATAAATTCCGCCCCAAATCTACACTCCTGTGGGACTCATGTGGGGCTTAATTATATTTATCTGTTAATAAATCCTTATAATTGCATGTGCAGCATGTGAACATAAAAGAGATTTGGGGCAACTATCCTGGGAGGAATTAAAGGGATGTTTCAATAAAATGCCATTTATTCAATAAAATGTTTAGGCATTATTAAAGATGATCATGAGCCCTTTTGTCGAAAGAAGCACTATCTTCATAAAGATCCCTTTCTCACTCTTCCCTGAACTATTGTTTGTCCTCCGATTTTTATCAAAACAATGCTTCAAAACAATGTGAAGTGCATGGGGAAGGCAAAGCGGTGGAGCAACAGGACCGATGACGATGTCAGGATGTGTTCAGTTTCAAAGGCATATCTCGGCAGAGCAAGACCGAGGAGCAGAACAGGGAAATACAACTGAAATAAGTGCAGTGTACTCTGAATTCAGGTTTCCTGAATTTGCCTGTGTGACATACCGTTGTATGTTTGACATAGTGATGCTTGCACATTTAGATGTGCGTTGTCAAGGTGTAAATAGAGTCAAACAAATCTAAGTACAGTGACATTAACCTCAACATTGCTTGTAGATGGAAATACTTGGAAACAAATGTGTTAATAGGGTATTATTTTTAAAGTGATTATTAAATAGTGATCATAAATATAAGCATTATATATTTCAAACATGTACTCATAAAAATTGGAAAAAGTAAAAACGAAATATTAAGCAACTTATACATATATCTAATGAGAATTAGATCATATAGGAATTAGTTATGTTATATTAGGTAAAAATGTAATACTGATAAACCATAAAATACCTTATTATTAAGCAACATGTATACAATATGAATCAAAGCAAATATATTTCTCAGTATGAACACTTATGTCTATAAAGTGAGGAAACCAAAAAATGGAAAACTTTTCTCCAAAGCATAAGTATATTTACTTTTCTCTACATTTTTCTGTATTTTGCAGTTTTCCTACAATAAAATATTTAATTTACTACACATTTTCCTAGCAACTATTTACTTTTGTTGTGTGTACCTTTAAGGTATACAGCCTGAAGTTTGAACAATTCTGTTTTTGAACTTGTTCTTCTCAGGCTCAATTACTTGCTTAACATAGTGCAAGTGAAAACTGAAAGCTATTTTTGAAGGCCTAACAATGATCAAAGGCTAAAATTTTGGTTCTAAAATGTCTACTTTGGCTCAGTGCCGCATCCTGTTTAGAATTCTGTCACACGTAATTATCAAGGATCTGGGTGAAGAAGTTGTACTGCGATACTCCATACAACTGTATGTGTAATAAAGTGTGGAGTGAAACTTTCAGTCTATCGAAAGAGGATTTTTGAAACAAATTCTGATACAACTTACATAAAATTCTACTGCTATTAAAATGATGTTTAGGGATCACAAACCCACTTTTAGACAGAATTCTTATGGCCTGTTTATGAATAGTAGAAGGGATTAACCTCTAATTCAAAGCGTGAGTGCACCTGCGCATGGAAAGGAGACCCCGCCGTTCAGCTCTGAGGTACCCACACGCGGCTATGGATTTGAACTCATTATCACCAAATTTCTGCATTTCAAGAGAAGCTGCAAAACCCTTCCCAGTACCCACCACACCCCAGATCTTAATTTTAAAATATTGTTCAAGTCTGGGGTGAAATAAAATGACAGTAGCCTGCATTTTACTCATCGTGAATTTGAAAACCTTAACGTAGAAAGAAATTTATACCTAAGTAATAACACCCAATGCATATAAATAAATTTTAAAGTATAGGTTTAAAATAAAACATTAAACCTATGTGTATATGCATGCCTGTGGCTTTGCAATATTTCATAGAAATGAGAACACATACTATACAGAGAGAAAGAAGAGAGACAAACGGATCTGCAATTTTCTGAAAGAGATCTCTCAGCACTGGGTTATTACGAATGTTTCTGTGTTCTTTTAATGCTATTTAATACTGTTTTTATTTTTTGTAATAAGCATAGAATTTATTTTGTAAGAATCACATTTAGTGGAAGTATAATTTTATGTCTGTGTGCTTGTGCATGTGCATGTGAGTGTGTTGTTGCATTTGATCTCGATGGATCACCATAGCAATATTAGATAAAGGGGGTACAACCCACTTTGAGGCGAACCTTAGAAAACAAAATCCACTGATAAACAAGAGAGTGAAAGGCCTAATCATAATTTCACACAATTCACAAGAAAAAAGTGTTGCAGAACAGTGCTTGGGGCTTGATAATGGCCTACAACTGTCAGAAGTACCAAAAATGTATATGTGACCCTGGACTAGTGTCCCTATAGTTCCACCACATAAAGGTGAGACCAGTGATGAAAAGTTTCAGACATAGACACAAGGAAGCATCTTATAGTCACTATCACTATTTATATATACATCAAGTTAAATCATACAGTCAAGGTGTAAATAGAGTCAAACAAATCTAAGTACAATGACAGTACAAAACATTCAGGTCATTAGAAACACTTAAAATGAGACATGATGAAAACTATCATTTTCTAGAATAAATTCTTATATTTAGTGAGTGATAGAAGAAATGATTTCAGTGTTCAAAATCAAAATCATGATGCCCTTTGAGATCTAACTGAGAATGGGGCTGAGTTTGAGTTTTGATTGACTTATTAATCAATTGATTCATTCAATAAAGTCTCACTGAGAGACTGTGCTCTGTCTGCGGGATCCAGTGGAACCAAATACCACCAGAAACAAATCTCCTTAATGGAAATCGAAATACATGGGAAAACCCACCATTAAATGTGTACACAGAGTAGAACATGAAATGCATCCTGAAGGAGGAAATACTGAGGTGATTATAGGTCTAGGGCTTGCCCAAGAGTAAGTCCTCTGCTCACAGGCTACTTAGCTTCTTTCCTTTCTCCACGCTACTCCTGCTTTTACTTCCTTTTTCAGAGAGAGTCATTTAGAGTACATCAGAAAAGAGTCTCAGGTATTGATTTCCCGGTGAACTAAGGATCCTATATTATGAAGCAGGGGTCAGGAGCCAGTGAGTTCTTAAAATGCAAACCTTAAAAGGGTCTCGGGTTCTTTGGAAATTTTTAATAATTTTTCTCCCCTTCATCTCCTTTAATAGTCTAGGTGTACAGACTTACAGATCACGGGATTACAATTCCTTCCATTTGGAAATGTGCTGGAGATGTGGTTGATATAAACTACATATTTTTAATTCATGTCTTGCAGTCTGCTAAGTCTTGTTTTTTATGCATTTGATTGGCCACCATTTATAAAGCAAAAATGTCTACATTGCTCTGATCCTTACAGAGCTCCCTGTATGAAGTAGAGACACTTTTCCAGAGTACACACATTTGCAATTCTCTGGCCAATGCAAAAGGTGCTTCTCAATCTTTATTACATATTGAAATCACCTACAAGCCTGAAAATAGGAGTGTTGGGGTCGAACTCCTGAGAAAATCATATTTAATTGTTATAGCTTGAGCTTCACAACGTAAAAATTCCCCAAGAGATCCAATGTGTAGCCCAAATTAACAACCGCCTACATGACAGACTCTCACTCTGCTGAAAAATCAGAATGTTTCTCATTTTATCTCCCTTTGTGTATGATATTGGAGATACTCGTCAGTCTTTCTGAGGTGCTTTCATGGAGTCCCCGTAGCTACCCTTGTCATCCATACATGTTAAAAGACACCATCGCAAACTTCCAGAACTGAAGAAAGTCCAGTTCTACTTCCCTAACCCGGTAGAAACACTCATGTTTATCATATTAACTAGGTTGTATGGTAGGCAAAATTAACCCCATTGTATAGAAGAAGAAGATGGATTTAGAGAAAATAAATTAAGTGCACAGTTCACAGAGCCAGAAAAGTATTTTTTAATTTAGAAAAGCTCTCATCTTCTTACTCCAGATTAAATAAGTTTCAGGTATCATTCTTTTATTCACATCACTGATACTGGAACAAAAGATTCCTCCCTTCAAGCTCTACTACAATGCTATAGTAGCAAAAAATAGCATGGTACTGAACAAAAGGACACATTCAAATCAATGGAATAGAATTGAGGACATAGAATGGTCACAGCCCTGTTCTGCCAGCTGAATTCTGACAAAGGGGCCAAAAACTTACGCTGCAGAAATGATGGCACCTTTAAGAAACAGTGCTGGAAAAACTGGTTATCCACATGCAGACAAAAGACATTAGGCCCAGAACCCTTACCTTGTACTAAATTAATATTTAAATGAATCAAATACTTGTATATAAAAACAGAAACTCTGAAACTGCTGCAAAATAACAGAGGGGAAACACTCCGATCCATTAGTACAGGTGAGGGCTTTCTGAACAGAACTCCAGTAGCACAAAAATTAATACTAAGAATCAAAAAATGGGATTATATCAAATTCAAAAGCTTCTGCATAGCAAAGGAAACCATTAACAGAGTAAAGAAACAACCTACAGAATTGGAAAAGCTTTGTGCCAGCTACTCTTCTAATAGAAGAGTAAAAACTAGAAGATAGAAAGACTAAAGCAAATTTAAAACTTCCTAAAATTAACAACTCTTTGAAAAATATGCAAGTAAACTCAAAAGATACTTTCAAAAGAGGTAAAAATGTCCAATAATTATAACAAAAACTGTTCATCATATTTATACATAATAAGAATGCAAATGAACATAACTCTGAGATTCCATCCTTCTCCATTCAGAAAGGCTGTCATCAAAACAAAACAGAAAAAACGAAACAAACAAAAAAACCACAAAACCAAAATATATGGAGGAAATGAAATATAGAAATACTGGAATTCCACATTCTTGGTGGGAACATAAACTAGTACCACAAACTCTAGTGCTAAGGGAAATTACTACTAATGTACACTATTGCTTTCCATTGTGAAGATCATTGCAGAGATTCCTCATGAAACTGAAAATTAAGATGTCATTTGACCCTGTTATACCTCTCTTGCGTACATTCCCAAGAGTGAAATAAATCATACTACAGGGATGTATACATGGCCATGTTTACAGCAGATCAATGCAAAATAGCCAAACAATGCAAACAGTCTAGATGTCCATCATGGATGAATAAATAAAAAAAAGATATCATATATACTCAGTGGGATTATTGCTCTGCCATAGAAGAAGGAAGAATTTGAGTCATGTGTAGGCATGCATGGATCTTGAGACTATAATGAAGTAGGTAAAGGACATCTAAAGAAGGGAAGGAGGGTTAGTGAAGGAAGGATAATGATTAAGGCATGAAAAGATGTGTATATATATATATAGATAGATAGATAGATAGATAGATATAGATATAGATATTCCCCAAGAGTGTACATTTCATGTATTGCAAATGCTTATCAACAAAAAAAGTCCATGAATAAAGATGCAGTAGGCCTGTGGGTAGGAAGAAGGCTAAAATATTCCACACAAAAGACACGATGTGCTCAACCGTCAGCAAGGCCTAGTCAGCTGTATTTACAGTCCCAGAAATGGGAGGAAACATCATGACAAAAGGAGGTTTTATGAACCCAAGAAAAACCACATCAAAAGAAATAAATAATTCATAGATAGAGCAAAGATCCCAGAGTTGGCTCTGATAACAAAGTATCTAAAATAAGTGTTGATGTGTTTCTCGAACTGTCCCATCCACCAGTCCAGGTGCAGTGGAAAAAAATAAAACTATTACAGATCTAGTAAAAGTTAAACAAACAATAAACATTAACGGTGGATCTGAATTCTAAAATGGTGATTCTTTGAAAATTCCTCAAAAAATTTCACTTGCTATGTTAATCTAAACAGAAGCCCATTTTAGAAATAAAAGAACAGTTTTCTTTAGCAACAATTTATGAACAAATCAGATTCAGATGCTTCTAGAAACAAAGTACTAAATGTTATCAAGGACTATTGACCATGGTCCATCTTGCCTTTTACAGGTGTGAAAGGTTAAACATCAGCATCATCCCTGTCAGTGGCCAAGACAAGGTTAGAATGGAGGTCTTTTATTTCACCTTCATTTTATTCAACGTTCTTTATTAATCAAGCACAAATAACTCACTGACGTTTGATGTGAGAACATTCCTTTGACAATCAAAATACTACAACACTACCTCTATCATCTTTGAACAGAACATTATATAACTGACTATTATAATTTGAGCTTCTTTATAGACTAATTAGTATGGGCTAAGATCTATTTCAACATTGATTTATATTTTCTAGCACACTAGTCTTTCCATGATCATTGCCAAAGCTCTGCCCTACATGTGTTAGTCCCTAAAATTCATAATTTGGTGAAGGAAATGCCTGCACCACCACATGCAACAATCAATCCAATAATACTCATTATTTATAGTAAGCCAAAAGACTTTATGATGCACAAAAGGAAATATTACATTCACTTCCTTTAGGAAAACCAGAAACATATTTGATTTTAGAACCTAAAATTCAAAGGCATAGATAAAGCTTAAAGAAATACAATGTCTTTCTATGGAATGTTATATTTGCAGAATTCTTGACTATTTTATTTTATTTTGTACTGGACATTGAACTCAGGACCTTGTGTTTGCCAAACATGTGCTGTGCCACTGAGCCACATTCCCAGCTCATGGCTATTTTAATGAAGCGAAACACAACATTAATTGCTGATGGTCACTAAAAGGGAGAAGACTTCACTTAAAAGACAGAAACAACCTCCTTAGGCAATAGAAATATAAATGAATTTCAAGCTACTTATGGGTATTTCTATCCTGAACAGTAACTGTTTCTTAGACTCCAGGATACAATATGAATTGGCAGGACAGGAAGTACAAATAGTACAATCCAGAGCACATTTTAAGTGACATTGACCTGTCATTTGGCTCCTCTGCCCTTTGCATATCTATAAAACATTGACTAAAATAAGTTAGAGTTGTACTCCTGCTTTTCCATGGTGGAAGGGAACTGGAGACTTAAACCTATTCCTCTCCATCCTGGTCTGCTAGAAGAACTAATAATTTGATTGGTCAATGGCCAGAATAAACAGAAAGTTAAGTTATTACACTAGAAAGTGACAAACGTGTCACACATCTGCCTTCGTATTTCAGGCTGTGATACAGTAAATAAGACATCATGTGAGATTAGGCTTCTTTTCCTGTAATCTAGTCATGTATGATTTAGGGGACGGAGAGAGAAAGAGGAGAGGAGATGAGAAGGGATGAGAGGTGAGGGAAGGGGAGGGGAAAGGATAGGAGAGAGAGGAGAGTGAGAAGGAGAGATTATACAGAATTTCAAAATGTAACAGGGGCTAGACCTCTATTCATAAATAATACTTTGGCATTGGCATGTCTGGCTATTGCACACTGTATGCAGAGTTCTTGTTAGAAACTTTCAGCACTTACTCCAGAGGTCTGTTTTTAAACAACATGCCATATAAGAAGGACACAAGTGCGGGGTCTAATATGCAATAAATTGTCAAGGAATATTAGCTAGATGACTTTGGATTTGTACTGAAATGTTTGTTGTTCAATCACTTTATGTAAGAGTAGGTGTATTGAGCCTCAGGATAAAACAGATCCATGTGTTCTAATAGATGGAAAGCTTTCTGAAAATCTAAACAGCAAATCGTGCTATTTCAGGTAAGTAGAAGCTGTGGGCCGTGAGTTCCCTTGGGATACAGGGACTGACTGAAGGACTCAGGCTGTTGAAACCAGCCCAGCAGTGTAGGACAAGCCAGCGCTAAGGCACTGTTACCTCATGTTAATTAAGCAGAAGGCTCTCATGCAAACTGCTTTCTGAATCATTAGCTGTCATCTACCCCCATCTCTCCTCCAGCTGTTCTTTTTGATTCTGCCTGCAAACTTTTCACACTGGGCTTTCTTCAAAACCAACCAAGATACCTCTCAGAGAACTTTGTTTTTGCTGGTGAGCAGGAACCACACCACAGAGATAAGCCAAGTATGGATGCAACTTGGGCTAATTCATTTGCTGAAGGAACAGACTCCTTTAAGCCAATAAACAGGTTCCTTTGGAAGTAGCTTTCTTGCTGTTTCACGTGAGGTTATCAGTCAGGCTCCAGAAGTCGTACTCAATACTTTTTAAATTATCTGCTACTTTAGCCTTGTCTTATGTGTCCATCATCCAAGAGGTATCTTCGGCTCATGCTCTCCCTATCAGATACACACATGTTCTAATATTGGGGTATGTGCAATTCTGAGACGATATCTAAGTCCACACTGGCAAAATGAAATGATAATATACGCAATGGAAGAAGCTCGCATGGAAATCAACTCTCAGTTATATGGTTTTCCTAGAGCAGAAGCACATGAAACACTTTGTAAGCAGATTTGAATAGCTAAAGAAGTAGACCCAGTCCCAAATGATGGGAATTTTGACTATTCACTTTAGTGAATGCGTGTCAGGTACTAAGCTAGACAAGCAGGAGAAGTGATAGATAACTAGCTTGATTATATCTGCAGAGATACTGCCCTATGAATTTTCAAAAAAATAATTAATCTCCTATCATCTTGGTTTAGGGCTTAATAAAAGGCATTGTAATTTGTCTTTAATTATAGCTTAATAATCTTAAAATTCTTCCCAAGGAAGGAAAAGTATTTAAAGTAAAACAAATAATAAAACCATGTCACAGACAAACTATTTTTATAGCTTTTAGTAGTTACATGGTATATATTAATTTGCTGGGAGGGCCAAGGGGCCTAACTCTCAACACTGTGTTATACTCACATTATAAAATGTGCATTGTAAACATTTGCTGAATTATCCAATGTTGGGTGTAATAAATAAGCATAAACTAACCTTAATTTTTGGACTTAGCAACTCAAATCATTATGAAATTCAAGGAGCAATAGGCACAAGTTCTCTAAGAACTAGTTAAAATACACAAAACCCCAGCATATTTAATACAAATCCTATATTCCTACCATAGTCAAATATAGTAATGGGAATTAAATAATTTGGAATACTTAAAAATGTTTCTTAATTCATATTATTTGCCCCGAAATTGATGATTAGCCTTTGCTTAAATGGGGAGAGACCCTCATTATCATTCCACTACAAGTAAATTTTGCACTATTTTCTTCACATTCTCTTTGCCCCAAATGCGGAGAGAAAAATGACCAATCCACATATTCAAGTGTATGCTGACCAAAAATACAGTAATGGGGCTCTACATTTGAATCCCAGACTCTAAAATACATTGCTTTAAGACTTAGCCTATTTATGAAAGCATACCTAAAGAATTTAAATTTCACTGGACCCTGAGGGCAAGCATTTCCCACACATTGAAATAATACTGTCTGATGAACTAGCTGAGTAATCCTGAGTTTGTGTCTTGGCTGAGCTAGAAAACTGAAAGGCTCTGGAATGGCATAGTATGGAAAAAGTCAGGGAAATTAATTTTATTTACAAACACCCTCAGATATAGTAATTTATCAACTTATCCAATGCCACAGTACATGAATTTCCTCTTTTAATTCTTGCCAAATGATCCCCATGAAGTGTTTGATCATTACTCCTAGTCCTCACATTTAGAAACTTAGATTAGAAGCGTAGTATGTTGAAAAGCACAATGTATTGTGGTTTTGAATGCCCGTAGGCCTTCCTTTTTAAACTGTGTAAGAGTAATTTCTCTTTTTCTCCCTCTAGCTGAGCCTTTCATCTTCCTCTGAGGTCAGTTTAACTCTCACCTGTAACTTCTTGAGATTTTTACTATCCACTGAGAAGTATCTTCTCATTTCCTAGGGAACTTTGTCATTTTTAGCAGGGTACTTGACACATGAAAGGTGCTTAATCAATTTTTTAAATTAATAAATAAATATACATATAAGATACTATTAAACTTGCCACTTAATAAAAGGTCAAACAGACTTTAAGAGGTTAAGCAACTTTCTCCAAGGATATCCAACTTGGAATCCTTCAGTTTACAAGTGATAGTGATCCACCAAGATAGTCACGGCCACCTTAATTAGACTAGAATAGGTGGAGGATAAATCCTTCACTAGTGTTTTAATGTTAATTAAAGTACCAGGTACCTAAGGCACTTTGATATCTACTCTGCCCAACAGAGTGATTGAGCAAAATTTTTGTGAAAAGATGAATTTGAGTCTTCCTTGCTAGCCTCCCTACCAAACTTCAAGTAATTTCTCTGATGAAAACTTGGGCTCATAGAATGACCCTGACCAAGTAACTTTCCATAATAGCCTCTATTTTTTTTGCTGTAAAATACTGTTGACAGGACTTTTTGTACCTGCCTCATAGAGATGTATATAAAAGCACTTAGAAAAGTACAAAGCTCTCTTCAAAAGTAAGCAAATATTTCAAATGTCACTTGTAAAACTCCTGAAAAAGGACATTGTATGGTCAAAGAAACATTAGCTTATCAGTTGTGCCGCTAAACCATACAAATTTAAGGCCATACATTGTTCATGCAATAATAATTTAAAATAAATCACTCTAATGGATAAATAAAGAGTAGCCAAAACTCCTCCCTGGATGATTTTGGTTGAAGGAGGACATCCCTTAAGAAGTTATGGAAATTTAGGTACAGAGACTCAAATGCTAAAGTGCAAAGTGACATTTTTTTCTCAACTTCTTCTGCCAGTCTTGCTATCAGTTCAGCGGCAATGTAATATATTACTGCATTTCATTTCTAGGCAAGAACATTATTTACTCACAGGAGAAATACTTTCCTGAGGAAAGATTGTCTTTGGGAACTTTCAAGGACATTTGAGAAATACTTCAGCCCAAGCCACAAAATTATGAGCATTTGTCTGTGCCTCTGTGTTCCAAGGGAACCATTTTTAAAAGTCTTTCATTTAAGTTTATTAGAAGCGTTCATCTTCCCTTTCAAAAAAGAGCAATTAACAAAACTTCATTGATTTCCAGTTTTCCTAGGTGTCCTTTCATAACGCATATTTTTAATCAGTTCACAGCATCACTTTTGTCTCTTTGAACCTTTTCTACTCTCCTTGTCTGAAATTTGACCTTATAAGAGAATTTTATTTATCACCTTCTTTTTACTTTGACTACGTCTATTTGCATCATTCACCATTTTAATGACATTTATTTTCCTTCCCAGTTTAGCAAACTATATGCAAAAATACCATATAAATACAAAAATTAACATTTATACAGAGACTAAATGCTAGGCCCAGTGTTAGGTTCTTATCAAATCTTACCCAAATCCTATACAGTAGGTATTAATATTCTCACTTGAGAGATGAGAAAACAGCACAGCCTGGTTGGGTAACTTTCCTGAGATCACACAGAGCGGTACTTTTATGGCTAAGTTTGATTTGAATCCAATCACTAGAGGATGCTGCCGTCCCCCTACCATCTAACAGATAGAAGATGCCAATCTCAGAAAGGGGGAAACATCTTAAATGTTAATTGCAGTGATTATTTTGAGTCAGTTTCATGTTGCAACATTCCATGTTCTTACCCAGCCACAATTTCATCAAGTCTTCAGAATCTAATGTATAATAAGCCCCCAGAAAATGTTCTCAATGAAAGAATATAAGACTATATTATAAGAGCAAAGAAACACATCGCTAAATCAATGACTATGGTTAACTGTAGTATATACAAGAACAATGTCATCTTAGGAAGTTATTCTGGGTCTACTCTTGAAACTCTTCTCAAGCCAGGTTCCAGTTTGTTGCCTATAACACTGATGAGAACAGACAAAAACCAGTCAAGTTCTGACTCTGCCATTAAGCATATAAATTGAAGTCCATGGACTAGGTTAAGATAAAAGATTTATTTAAGAATGATTCTTCTTTCTGTATATAGAACAGATTCTGGGATAAACACTGACTTGTCATATATGTGGATGAAAAATGAAACAGCATCAAGTTCTTTGTTTTCATTTCTTAATTCTGTTGTCTAATTTTCCATTTTCATTTCCTTGCATATGAACGCCTTTAAGTCAAGTTCATCCAAGCATTTATACCACCTTGATCACTAATGAAATACCAATGAGTATAGAGAAAATATTTCCAAATTTTTATACAGAACATGTTAGTATGAATTTAAAAAGGTAGAATTCAGGTTCATTAGCATGCATGGAGTCAAATGACTGTTGTTCAACTAGGAAACCTGATGGCTGTATTGAAAAATTGCTTCATATTTTAAAACCAAAAATTACAAATATTTTAAGAATGGTATTTCTTCGTATTTGCCATGCAGGTGACTGTAAAATCAATTTTTATACATTAAGTTTAAAATCATTGTTTATGGGCTGGTATAGAAGAGAAAGAAAATTTAGCCTATCATCACTAAGGCACATTATGAAGTAAAACAAACAACAAAAATCTCAAATGTTATATTTTGCCTCCTCTTAATTCAGAAATTATTGTATTCAGGTTAATAAAAAAATAAAGCTTTCAAAAAAGTTGCACTCTATAAAGTATTTTAAAATGCTGATAACTATGATTTCTGTAATTCAAAATTAATAAATGTGTAACTATTCCATATATTTAGGAAGATCATCACGACAGCGAATAGGGACTGTATATGGCTATACACATTGGTTTCAGCCTTGAAACGTGTAGAACATTGTATCCTCTTTCACTGCTGTCAAACACACACACTCAGATGCTATGCTCAATAATGTGTGCACTCATTCAAAAACAACAGGATCCCCACTGGTCTTCAATAAAGATAGTTTTGGATGCAGTTTCTTTTCTTCTCTGAGATATCAAAGTCAAATGTTTTGGATAATTACAAAAGTAAAAAACAAAATAAGATACTATAATACTGGAAAATTTAAATATGTATTTTATGACTTCTGGGAGTTGACATTGTCATAGAGTTATGAAAACAAGCAAAAAATGAATGATTAAATATTTTAGCATTAAATTAAATAATTGAGCTAAAATATGATGAAAGCAAGATAATCATCTTTGGTAAATATCCATAATTTTATGCATGGACAGGGAATTTTGAAGCAATCAATGAACCTATTAAATGTTTATGGATTAATTGACTTGTTGATGCTGGGGATGATAGCATTTATGAAGTCCTTAAAAGCTAAGTAAAGTCTAGGCTTGGCTAAGTAAAGGTACTTTCTAAGTAGAGGATATAGGGATACACTGGAATACAAAGGAAATAAAACACTGTATTCTCCAGATATTTGAAAGTTGAGCTGGTGAATAGATACTCTGTGTATGAGAAAGAAATGGAAATTTAAGAGTGGAAATGAGGTTTTGGAGATGAAATTGTGAAATATTTTGAACATGAAGCCTAGCAATTGCGACATTATCTAACAGGCTTTTTCTTAATGATATTCCTATGAAGGTCACAGCTAATAACTTGCTAGTCAAAGCATGAAATTCGTCATTCAGTCTGGCTCTTTGTGATTCTATTTGATGAAGCTGACCAGAGAAGGGTTATTTGGAAGACTGCAAGAGGCGAAGGACAGCTCCTATCTACTCTTGCTACAAAAACTTTAAACTTAAATGCAATCATCTGCTGACTAGACTAGAAACACCATTTCACAGTCAAGAATGAAACTAGAGCTTCAACAAACTGGAACTCGGAAAGGGAAAGCATGCAAGCAGTCAAGAACCCAGTAGTCTTGCCTAGAAAATTAAGTATTCTAGTACTAAAAACTGGAAAGGAAATAAGCATAGAGTACATAAAATTTGTGAGATTCATCAATGAGCATTTCCACATAACAGACTTCTTGGCATCCCAGTGTTTGTCTCTTTTTTCTCAAAGCAAGCAGTTGTACACTGAGCTACATGCCAGGCCCATCAGTGTTTGTCATCCATAGACTCATGACTGAGTTGCCCCAAAATCCAGTCTTCCAGGTCAGCAACCTCCCTATCTTGTTTCAAGTCAGTTTGTCAGTGTTGACTGAATGATTTAAACACCATGACATATAACAGAAATAAAATGCAAATTAACTGAAAATAAAACCTTAGATTATATAGATAGATGTAAAGTCAGAAATCTGCTCCATGAAGCATCCAAATCCGTTGCCAAATGTAAATATTACAATGATTCATAGATAACATTATAAAAGATATAAAGGAATGCAATAGGGGCTGCAAAATAAACTTATTTGTATATTAAATTATTAAAAGCAGGCCTTCAGAGAATTGATACACTCATTGAAAGTATTTTTTTAGGATTACTCTGTTTGATTCTGGATGCTAATATTTAATATGTGGTGAATGGCAGGGTCCTGTTTTATAACCCAATTTTGCTAGAATGTCTACTGCACAAAATATGCAATTGCTTATTTTTATCCTAGCAAATATACATCATTATAATTTAGCCTAAATTTCATTATATATAAGGGAAAATTGGCTGGTTTATTTAATGACAACCAATATCAGCTAACTTAAATAAAAGTTTCCTTTGAAGTTCTTTAACATTTATCTTTAGGTGTTATTACTAACTGTAGGGATTTTTCTAGGCATAAGTTATCATTTAATAAAAAAGCACTTGATCTTATGGTTCAGATCTATATTCCCCACAGAAGTGGTATCTATTCATACGACAACGAGATCTTGGTGCCATACTCATTAGGTGATTCACCACTGAGGAGTTTGCAGCCGTCTTGCTGTTAGGAAGCAGGGCCTGGTCAGAAGCGTGTCACTGGGGAATGCCTGAAAACATGTGTTCTTGCCCCTGGAACCAACATTATCTCTGTCTACTCTCTGTGCTGCACGATATGAGCAGCTTTCCTCCAGCAGGCCCTTCGACTATCCTATTTCTACCCTGGAGGCAGCAAGCCATGGACTGAACCAGCTGAACCTGCAAGCCAAAACGAACCTCCCCTTTAAGTTGAAGTTGTCAAGTATTTTATGCCAGGAAAGGGAAAGCTGACTAATAGGGAGAACTGGAGCCAGGAGTGGGGTCACTGCTGTATTTGTGTATGACCACAGCATTCAGAACTGGAATACAAGAAGAATTTGGAAAAGTTTAGAGACAGAGGTTAGAGAGGCCCATAGAATAGTGCAAGCAGTTCTTGATGAGTAATGCTTTACAAAGCTCAGAAGGTCAGAATGCTAAGAATATAGACAGTAAAGAACAGACTCGGGAGGTTTCAGTTGGAAGCAAATACTCCATTGGGTCTAGATTATAGACCAGGTCGATTATGCTCTGGTAGAAAATTTCTAAGCATTTTTCCCAGGTCCTGAGACTTTGTTGGAGATTAAAAGTGATGGACTAATTAATCTGGTGGAGGGGAAATCTTATACTATTACATAGATACTGCTAACTGTTTCAGCCAGGTTTACTGTAAATTAGGAGAAAAAGGAGGCATGAATGATGTGACTTTTCACCAAAACAGAAGTAAAGTGGTACCTTGGTTCACAAACACTTTCATTTGCAAGTAATTTTGTTCACAAGTAGAAGACTTTCACAAAATGTTGTTTTTATTTGCAAACTCTATATTGGGTGATAGACATGTCTGTGGCCACCTTTCTTACACAAACATGAATGTGGCCATCATTTTAGGAAGCATAGAATGACAAGTTTGTGAACTGAGGTACCTGTTCAAAAATGTACCACTGTACCTGTACAGTGGGGACAAAGAGAGTGCGGTTAATGAAAGATTGGCATTAAAGCAAAGTCAAGTACTTTCCTCTGGAACAATAGGAAAGATGTCTCGAGGGCAGCAAAACCCCACCACATCACAGGCTCAAAGGTGCCAAAATGTAAACACTTCATTGAAGAGAGCATCTGGGACCCCACTTGGGGAGGACCACTGGGGAATTAGTTCTCTGTGATTTATTTTACCGTATGATCCTCTATCCAGGAACTCAAGGTCACTGCAGCTATGAAGGCCTAGCTACTGCTCACCATATGGTTCTGGTCTCACAGGAACGCAGAGTGCAAGAGTTATGGGGTAATGGAGACTTCCTCTCAGATTTCAGGGAAAAGTCTGGGTAGCAAGGCCACGGGGTGTGGCTCTGTGAGAGAAATATGTGAGATGGAGAGAGTGCAGTTGAAAGTGCAGTGGAGACCCAGGAAGCTGGAGATACTAGAAATATGAAATATCTGCTTGGTAAAACAAAAGTGTGAGTGGAGTTAGCACGGGAGAGAGGCCATGTATGTTACAGCTAACAGTGTCATAGGGGCAGGGCTACCGAAGCACTTTGGTATTAACACCTAACCACAACCTGCCCTAGGTGCTAGCTATGGAGCTACAGGATTTAATGATTTCCCTGTAGGGCTTCAGTCTTGCTTTGCTTCAATTCCTTTCCTGTTCTGGGCTGCCCATTTTTCCCCCTCTCCATTTCCTTACCTAAAGGCTGTGAGAAGCTTTCCTCCATGAGATCTTTCTACCATGCCATTTACATGTTATGTTCTGCCTGCCATTGACTGAACCCACTGAACCTGTGAACCAAAGTAAACGTCTTCTTCAATTACAGATTTCAGGTATTTTGCCCTGTGTTAGGAATACAGTTAATACTCTTGACTATTATTTTCATTAATCCAAAGATCATATCTGGTCCAATAAACATACTTCAAACTTAAAATTATCTAACTGTAAAAGGCATTAATGTTAAAACTTTCTAACAGATTATCATTCCAAATATAAAATCAGGTAATTTATAAGATATTGAACATTCTGTTATTAAAGTATTATTTCACAGTCAAATGAGTATACAGCATGGACATAGTACAGATATCTGTTCTGGAAATAGGATGAGTTTGTCTAAGGGCCTCTATCTAATTGTCAAGATTTCACTGGCAGAACTCAGTATGTAACTCAGTAGTACATCACATGTCTAACACATGTGAGGCCCTTGGAAATCTGATCCCCATTACTGGGGGAAAATGGGAGTAACTGAGACTAGAATAGAATTTTCCAAAATTGCTAGAAACAAGAAACTTTGCAATATGTTCTGCTAGCAAAGGATAGTACAGCCAAAGAAGAAGCTATTTAACATGCAAATTCAAACAGCACATCATAGCTCTGTCTACATTCCAGTAGCCTGCTAAAGTAGAAACATGCTTGTCTAAGCCAGCGTTACTTGAATATATTTTAATACAAAAATAATTTTCATTTTTTTCCTTTTCACTTAACATCAGTTAATGTCTTAGCAAGGCATAAGTGATATATTCTAAATATTTAAGGAGGTTAAAAAGAAGGCACAGAATAATAAGACAGATTTTTAGTTAGAATGACCATGAAACGTATATTCTGTGGAATGTGTCTTGGGGAGAAAGATTTGGTTTTAAACTGAGATCTTGTTTGATGAGCAAATTCTTTGAATCTTCAAAAATGCTGTAATTTCTCAGATTATTCTGTTTATAATTGATGGGCTTAAATGATGCTGATATGATGCAAATAATTTAAAATCATTTTATGTATGTTTGTCACATATTCCTAGTCTCATATCTATATCTCTAAGTGTAAAAACAAATTCATGTTTAAGAGTGACACTTTTTTTAACATTTGAAAGTTTAGTCCTAACTTAAAAAATAAAAATCAATACTTGCATCTAAACAGAAATATTAAGAAATAAATTAATGAAAATATGCATGAACTACAGAAATAGAAGTTTTCACTAGCTGTTATACTTTCCTTAAATCTGATTTAAAAATAAATAGCAAACATTTCTTACTAGGTTGTTTTTCTCCAGTGATTATCACTTGTCTTGGGAGCACATTTACTTACATGACTCATTTGGGTTTCTTCTTTCTATAATTTCATGACATAATCTTTGAAATATATATGTATATATATGCATATGTCTAGAAAGAATAATCTCTGGCAGACATGTAAGAAATTATAAATTATTAGAAAGGCAAAATGCTCTGAAAACTGGTTGGATAAGGGAGTAAAAGTCCTACAAGAAATTTCTACCGTTCATCTGTTTATATTGCATGGTGTTTGAATAGGTGAGCTTGTTAAACATTCCTGAACGAAATAGACAAAAGAATGAACATTTTAAGAAACAGTATAAAGAAAGTGTAAATGTAAACTTTGGACAAACGAGAACTGAAGGAAAATGTGATCAAAATGTGGATCAAAGACTGTGACAATAAAAGGAATTACTCAAACATGCAAAACAAATGACACATTTTAAGAGTTAATTTCTGATGTATAGAGCAGTGAAACTGACACCCTCCTTTTTGTTGTGCGTCCTGCGTGATGAGAGGCTCCTATCAAGGGGCTATTGTCAATAACAAGTAAATTGCTGTCATCCCGATATAAAGCACAGAAACGATTCAGGACCCCAGGAAGAAAGAAAAGGTTAGTTGCTCTTGCCAGCAAATGGTTCAGCAGATATAAATGTCTGTTGCATTAGTATATAAGTGTTGATACCATACTTCCTTTTATTTAGTTCAGAAACTTGAAGATTTTTAGCAGATGATTCAATCTATTAGAATATAGAAGTCAGTTCTACAATGGGACAGTGTTCTTCAATGGTTTAGAAATCAATCTTTCTCATCTGTACTCATCGCCACCTGAAAACACTGTTCTACTCTACAACAGATTAACAACCTTTAACTGCACCCTCCCTGATGAGATGCATTTCGTTTTCCTTTTCCTAGCTACATAGAAGAATTCTTTCATAGGCTTCCTTGGCAGTTAGTTGCAAGTTGTGTTTTTGTGTTATGGCCCAACAAATACAGTGTACTACTTGTTGGCATGGTCAGATCACCTCAGTCATTGTTCCCCATCTTCTGTTCT
Source organism: Dinomys branickii (assembly GCA_004027595.1). NCBI lineage: Eukaryota > Metazoa > Chordata > Mammalia > Rodentia > Dinomyidae > Dinomys > Dinomys branickii. Next base: position 87,219 of record PVLD010004083.1, read on the forward strand.
GCTGTAATTAAGAAGGCCATGTGTTTGGTTAAAACAGCATTCCAGAAAGAAAGGTCTCACATCTGTCCAGAAAGATCACATGACAGAAGACTCAATCTATCCCTTTATAATAATTGATGCAAGATTATTAGAGATCCAAATGGCTGGGTTTTCTTTATTGCGTATGTAAGAGATAAAATTATCTGTGAAGTTCTGAACAGTTTTATTATTATTGTTTTTGGAGTAACTGCCAATCAATGGCCAGGTAGAATGCCTAGAAATAAGTAGCTTTTTGGATGACTACAAAAGCCAGATAGATACCTTCAAAACATTGCCTTAACTTCTCTGTCCCATTTTCTTCTCATGAAGAGATAGTATGGTAAGTTGGTGGCCATGTCCTTGTAGCCCATTCCAGGAGTGATTTAATATACCTAGGAAACTACCTGCCCAGGTGCTACCTAAGGTCATAACATTGGAATAATGGAGAACTTAATGACTCGGGTAACTTTTCTGCATGGCAAAATGTGCAAGATGGATGATGAATAGAACTGAATTAAAATGTATGGTGTCAATCTTAGATTTTAAATGTCTAAGTATATGGGAGAAAGAATTAGTAAAGGGCACTCTTGACTTACCCGAGCAGCAATGCATCTCCAGCTCTCAGGACACTCATTCAAGCAGTCAGACTAGAAGATGAATGTTTAATTTCTGCACAATTTAGTTCTAGCTCAATCTAATAGGAACATGGTCTTAACTAATATCTCATATTTCTTGTATAATGTGATTCTGAATCTTTGTGAGGTAGAAGCAATAACAACAAAATCAGGGTTCGTCTTATACAGCCTTCATTGTGCATGCTCAGTTTTGCCAGTTTCTGTGTCCCAATAAAAGCAAAATCCAGAGGCTGTGTGCGAGGAGAGGACAGTACATTTTAGCAGTCAAAGTGAACAAGTAGAGAGAGAATCGTATGAAAAAGGCAGACAGAAAATCTACTCTTCCTGGCAATGGAAACACCGAAAAGTCAGCTGTTGGTTGAATCATTTAGTGTCTTTGAATCACAATTTTCTCATCTGTGAAATGAAGGAGAGAACATCAGCACTTTGGTGCTACCTCACAGTCACTGGAAAATTAAATCGATAAAAGCTGTAGGCTGAAGCGTGTTCAGCTCATGACAAATAAAGAAAAGAGGACATCACTCCATGTGCATTGTATTCTTTTCATCATTATTTATTTTCAAAGATGAAGATCACTTTTTAAAATAATCATATTCATCTATATTTCTCAGAAACAAAATAAAGACTCAATTACCATTCAAAAATTAGAAAAGAGGTGGTGGGGGATAAGGTTCAGAGGTCAGTAGGATGTGGGTCAGTGGAGAGTGCTTCCCTGGTGTGTGGAAGGCCCTAGGTTCAATCCTCATTTTGGAATGAATAAAATAAAATAGAAATGAGAGCTGCCAGGTTGGAATCTACCTTACAAATCTACTTTAAAAGAGACAGCATCCAGTTCTTTCCAACCTTCTCAGATTCTATCCCTGTAATATTTTCTCAGTTATTGTCTTCCTCAAAAATGTATGAGTTATATTTTGGAGTGATGCTGTTGCATAGCTTAGAATATATAAACTATATGTAATCTTTCCAATTCATTAGTAAAAATGAGAGAAGAAATAAATTGAGAACCAATTACATTCATCTAAAATTAAACTGACTTTAGAAGACAAAAGTGTATCACAACCAAAATTCTGTATAAGACAAATGAAATTATTAATTCGTTTAACCTAGAGGGTAAAATGAACAAGGATTATTATGGTTCTCTGGGTAGTACCCTGTATTCCCCTACTTTAGTGAAAGACTTGTCCCTACAAGAGCTTTATCCAGCAGGAAATGATGCAAAGAATTATCTTAAGTTCTCCATGATTCCTTAACCCCAAAATGGCCTTACTCCTTCTCACTGCTCCCTTCAGTGTCAGCCTTTAGCATAATCAAAGTAGGGGGGTAACAGCATTTTACAATTGCTTAGAAGTAATTGGAGATCAGTGAACAATTCATGATTTTTTAGGTTCCTTTTATGAAAAATATAAAATTGGACCCAGTGATGTCTATCCTTTTCTTCCCTTCTAGCTATAGTTCTTCGATTTGAGACCATGCCATTTGAATACTACTTCTTGCCTTAAAGTACTATTTTTGCACTAGAGATAAGACTTATTTATGTTGTTCAACTTAACCCCTCAGTGGAATGTCCCCATTGCATGTTTTAGAACCATTTCCCTCTCAACTCAGACTTTTCCTATATCCCAAATTTTTATCTGCCAAATAGACATACATGCAAAAGTAACACTAAAAACGTACAGATCTAGGCTTCACACTCTAAATTTTGTCTCCAAATGATAAGGTTTAACCCAGTCATTGGGCTTGTTTAAACATTTTTCTCTTCTGCATTAGGTACAATCTTTCTGCTTGTGCTTTAGATAGTTGTGATACACGAATTTGTCCAAAAAACTACCCCTTTTACCAAAAGACAAAACAATTTCCCCAGGATGTAAAGCAATACAAAGTAATGCCATGTATTGATAGTATGTACTCTACCCTAGACGGTAATCACAAGGTGAAAGGTTGGTATGGTTAAAGTGAGCAAAGCCCTTCACACATATACATAATGTTCCTTCACTTTGTAACAAAGCCTTTCCCTTTTCATATAGAAATTCATTTTGCTACCTAGTTCAACCTCAAGGAAATCCTCTTAAATCTTGACTCTATGGAACAAGTATAGAGAATTCTTAAGATAGGAAGTTTCTTAGGCAATGGGCAGAAATCAGAAATTTTCAAAAAGATATAAACACTCTAATGGAAAGCTCAAGAAATAGAAATTTATGAGGATTTCACTGAGACTAGAATCTGAGAAATATAAATGATTCTGAGTAAAAGACACATGGGTGCAACAAAGACTAAAGCAGAAAGAAAAAATTAAATGCTGGTCACTAAGTAAAAATATTAGTCAATACAAAGTTTTAATTCCATTAATTTTTTAATATTACTAAAACTTCCATAAAATATTTCATATATTTCACAAATAAAATAAAAACATAGAAAAAACCATTTTTTCCCAAATTGTCCTACTTAAAGTTGCTTATTGCTAAATGGGTAGAAAGAAAAATTCTCTTCAAACATAGGGATTATACCTATTAATAATTTTACTACTCAGATGGATCTTGTATAAAATATGTATGACTTTAGAAGAAAAAATATATATTTATTGTTGAGTATCTTTCCCTTACATTTAATTACATAATACATAATATGTAATACATTTAATTACTCAATACATCCTTAGCTAACCTAAACAAAAATAAATGCAAATATAATATGTATTATGCTACTGACTTCAGAGCTCTAAAAGTCAGGAATCCTTAAAGCTGGAGAACAATCTTTAGTGTCATTGAATAAGGAAAACTACTTCCCAGTTTAGTAGATGAGGGATTGACTCTTTATCAGTTCCGTAGGGCAGGAATCACAGAACCTCAAACACAACAATCCTTGCTGGGTTCTAATGCCAGGAACACCATGGACACTGCACTGGATCATGTAAAAATAGCCACTGTCCTGGCACTAACAGGTCTAGTTCGTGGTGTGTTAAACAGTAATACTTTGCCCTGACGGAGCACCTTTGAGCCAAAAAGCTTTCATGCGCATTATTCCATTAACTTCATTGCATTGTTATGGGAAACGTGTTTATTTTTTGAGATGGCATTCAAATATATCTGTAAAAGAACACTTCAGGTCTCTGCAAAGTTCTTTTCTCTTTCAGCCAGCACATTACCTTCTAAAAATCAATAGTGTTGTCTCTCCTTATCTTACTGTATTTCAAAACTGTAGTAGCTAATAAATGTTAGCGAAAGTTTCTCAAGGATGTGCTTTCCCTAAATTACAATGCACTCATCTTTGTCTAGACCACTTAGAGCAACAGATTATTTCAATTCTTTAAGATAATATTGGGTTTTTGGACTCTGTTCCGATTCAGTTTTGAGTTGTGTCTATGAACATAAATTAATAGAACAGAAGAAAATAGCAATGACAAGGTGCTTCAATTAATTCATGTGTTTGCAAAGCAGCTGATTTCATGCCTTGCAATTGGTTCAAATATTCAGAAATAACAGCCAAGCCTGGTGTGTATTTTTCTGCAACAGCTTTTTCTAGGATGCTTTCCATACACCAGCCCCATCTTTTATTCTCAAATTGTTGTTCAATTTACAAACTCTCTTGAAATTCTGCAAATTCTTGAAATTTGCATTACTTTTTAGTATTCCCCCATTTTCACATGTCCATCTGGCCATACAACCCTTTCAGGTGAATTTATATATTTCCATAACCAATAACTGCATTACTTTTCACTTTTGTTTGCTGATTCCTGTTACATTAGGATCATTTATTGTTCAGATTATTTTGTTATGCATCTCTCTGAAGTATTTAGCACTAATTTTTGGCAAGCAAATATTTGACTTCTGAACTGCTAACAGCTCAAAAACTGTATAATGATTTTATGTCCTACATAAAGTACTAATTAACTGTGTGGACAGAAATGAAAACCCCTTCTCATTTCAGACCCTCTTTCTTTGGTGTTAATTAAAAATATGAATACTTCAGTGTTCAGATTCTTCAGTCTCAGTTTTGTCAATGAAAGTTTCAAAAGTCCATACATTGTCTTTATTTTTACTTTTAATTTGTCTAAAATAAATGACCATTTGTGAAGCTAGTGCTTTTCTTTTTGGGGGCATCTATTAGTGCTATGTATTTTTCATGGGCGGCTACAAATGTCCATATGTGAGCTGACAACTTATGCATTTGCCCTTTTTTAATCTTAGTGATTTGGCTTCCTGCCTAGTTTTCACAGAAACATTTTACCCTTTCCTACTATTCTTTTTTTATTTTAAAGAGAAAAGAACAGAAACAAAATAAAAAAAGACAAAAACAAAAAAACACAAGAACTGTAAAAATGATGCAGAATTTTACAAGATGATAGAAAATCATCAATAGTTGTTGTATTACTTATTATTATCTTGAAAGCAGTTGCTCAGATAATCAGTTGTAGGTATGTGAGATGGATCAAACAATGAAACATTAACCGTTCCCTTCAATAAGCCAATAGAAATTAAAAGTACAATATCTTAGCTATCTTCTGTGTATATTTTCTTTTTATAATTCTAAAAGACTTAAAACTTCCAACAGACATCACAGTAATGTTAATATGATCATAACCACCCAAGATACCTACTCTGCATTGGTTATTATTTCATCAGAACTGTTGGTTTGAGTATTTTATGCTCAACTCTTTTCAGATATTTCATATGTCCTATATACTAAAAAGCGATGGGTCTGGCCTCATACAGTGATGGATGCCTGTAATCCCAGCACTTTGAGAGAGCGAGGCAGGAAGATTGCAAGTCCCAGCTCATTGTGGGCAATTGAGTGACTGAGCAAGATCTCTCAAAATAAATAAATAAAATGAATAGAATAGAATAGAATAGAATAGAATAGAATAGAATAGAAAATGAAAAAAATAAAGGCTGAAGATATAACTCACAATAAATATTCTGGGTTTAATCTCCAATACTACAAAGAATAAAACAGATTGGTTCATTAAGAATTAATATCCCGATGTGGTCCCTGCAGCTGAGTCAACAATTTTATGTTGCACATAGGCATAGATAAAATGAAGTGAGAAAAGATATGCAAAAGAACTAACACTACTTCAAGCACGCAAGTATTCAATAGACTGTGGCTGTTAGTCTCACCATTACCAAGACATCATTCCTAAATTCAACTCTTACCTTTAGATCCAGTTAGATTTCCATGACAACTCTTACAGAAGGGACATCCTTGTCTCCAGTTAATAAATTGGGAAAATGAACTCTAAACGGTTCACACAATTTAGTTAATATCATACAATCAACAAATAAGTCCAAGTGTGTCCCAGCCACTCGGCCCTGCTTTTCGGGGATGCCACCAACTCCTCATTTACGCAGTTGCACCCACTATTGTTACATTTTCCTCATTGTTATAGTGTTGCCCTTGCCCCCCCAGTCACTTTCACTCTTCCAATTGTTGGTAAAAACAATTAGGGGCAGAAATTAACATTACAAGAAAGACTCTTCTTAAAACATTGACTTTTCCTCATTTTGGTTTTGCCTATTGTATTTCTGTTTCAGTCATAAAGAATGTTTTCTGTATGTTTCTGCCCTGTTCCCTGCCTTTTCTCCTTCCCATCTCTCTCTTTCTCCCTCTTTTCTTTCTTTCTTTCTTTCTTTCTTTCTTTCTTTCTTTCTTTCTTTCTTTCTTTCTTTCTTTCTTTCTTTCTCACTCTGTTCCCTCCCTCCCTCCCTTCTTCCTTCCTTCCTAGTGCAGACTGAACTCAGGTCTTTCACACAGAGCTACATCCCCAGCCATTTATTATTATTATTTTAAAATATGTATTTGTAGACGAGTTCTCATGAAGTCAATGTGAATCAGCAAGGTTGAACCTGCAATCCTCCGGTGTTAGCCTTCTACAATTTTGGGATTACAGGTCCATGTTACCATGCTTAGCTCTTGTTTTTATACCGTCACCTTATCTCCAGCTGGAACAAAATGCTCACTTTCCTTTGGTCCTCAATTTCTACTCCATGCTGTTCATTAAAATACAAACCTTCATTTAGAGTTCAATGAAAGTCCAAACCTACCTTAGACCTTCTGGATCCTCCACATTGGAACTAACTGCTTACTCCTCTAAGTGTCTGTAATGGTAATTATATTACAACGGCAAGTAATTTTACAGTCTATTTACTACCTGTACCAAGAATATCTTCTCTGCCCTTGTAGATCCTAACTAAATGCTACTCTGCACTCTAGATTTCTGGGATGGCAGCCCTGCACGGAGCCCCTGCCACCTGGCTTCTCTTTCAGCTCACCAGGGTAGAATACCTGTGAGAGATCAAAGGGAAGGTGGGAGAATTCTGAGGTCAGGATGTTTCCTCTGTTGCCTCCCACTAGCCAAGGTGCTAGAGACTGGCTGCATCTCTTACCATAAGGACGGGGCTTCTTTGGGAGGCTTGCCCTCTCCAACAACACTTTTCTGCTCCCTCCTTTCCTAGGGTGGTAAAAGTAGCCAAAATTTTACTTGCCCCATAATGTAACATCATCTTCTATTTCCGTACATCCTGCTCACACCATCCTGTTACGTGTCTCCCTAGTTTCCTGCTGGACACTGTCTGAGGGACTCCTTCATAGGTTCCTTCTAAGCTCATCAGTTTATGGAGCCCATTATTACATTTCTTACAACTGTGTCTTTGGGATAAGTCAATAAACTGAATGATGACAATGATAACAGTTAATGTTTAACACAAATCAGCTTTCACTCTCCAGAGGATGATGAAGGTATTAAACTCATGTAATTCTCATTTCCAGTGAGGCAAAGCACACAGATGGGAAGCACATACCAAAAGGGACTTGCCCAGATCATTCAAGTGGCTGGGAGGTGTGGAACAGTCAAGTCCACTCAAAGTCTAACTGATCTCTAGGTCTAAGTCAGGGTTTCCTAAACTTCAGTGTCCAGCAAAATCACCAAGACCTTTGAAAACCCACTAGCATCCATTTCCAGAGTATATGGTATTAGAGGAAAAGCAAAACCCAGGGTTTAGGATTTCTATCAAATTCCAAAATGTTGACATGCTGGTCTGGATACTACATTTCAAGAAACTAGTCTTTTTTACATGATCAATAAAGGAGCTGGTCAATCATGTGAAGGACAAAAACTTTAGGACAAGATTCCAGCTGCCTGCCTGCCTGAAGGTCAAAACAAGTGGATATTATTGTGTATAAATTCTCAAAACATTATAAACCAATTTAGCTACAATTTTATGAGCAATATTTAGGTGTTGGAGTAATTTTCTGATGTTATATATCACAAAGAAGGTACACTAATGAATTCGTCCTGATCATGCTAACACTTAAGTAAACAAATACCTTTAATATAATAATTGGTAACGTAAAACTGAGATACAGAGAGATGGGAGAGAGTCAGGGGTAGATTGCCAATGAAGTGTAGTAGATGGAAGAAGTATGTTTATGGGTAGCTGATAAATCCAGTCTCAAAGAGAACTTAATGGGACTAAGAATTGAAGGAAAAAGAGTCATCCTCCAGGCAAACGAGAAGAGATAGATATTTTTAGCAGAGAACATCCCGTTTCAGGATGCACACAGAGGCAACTGGATAATAATGCAACTTTCTAGCATCCGATGTTTATAGAAAACAAGTATGAATAGATATTTTGCCTTCATTAGAGACAGGGAGGAAAATCTGCACACATAATTTATTGCAAATACATACTGAGACTGTCCTACATAGTAGGCCCCGAGCTCAGCTCAGCACCAGGACTACCCTCAAGGTCTTCCTTTTTTTTTTGTACCGAGAATCGAACTCAGGACCTTCAGCTTGGCAGGCAGGCACTTATGCCACTGAGCTACATTCCTGGCCCAAATGAGGTTTCTTTCTTTTTTTTTTTTTGGTACCAGGAATCGAACTCTGGACCTTGTGATTACCAGACAGGCACTTATGCACTGAACTGTATCCCTTGCCCAAGTCCTTCCTTTAAGTAGCTTGAGTTTTAGATAACTCCCATCAGCTACATAGAGCACCTTATGGAAAACACACAGAGTATTTAGCCTCAAACAAAATATATATTTTGATAATGATCCAGAAATCCAACAGCACAAGACCTCACCTTAGAAAATTAGTGTTTATTTTATAATGCAGTGGTGAAAAATCTTTTCTATGTGATGATATAGGCTTTGTTTAGAAGATAAACAATTCCTCCTTGCATAGTGTAAGATCTAGCAGACATAAATGTGATTTTTTCTACAGGAAACTCTCTTTTCTGTCAAAAAGAACTAGATGAAGTTGGCAAAGGTGAAAACATTTTCATCAGATTTGACTCTCATTCCAGCTGTTCAGCATAGCTCCATTTCACATCTTTCTGAATGGCTTTTAAACTAAGTAATTTAACAAAGTGACAAAAAGTGGCCCATTAATCTTGTGCTGCATGTTACAATTTAACTCCAGGTTCGGCATAAGAAAATAGTATTTGCATTGATTTAAAATATGCTGTATGGCTGCATATACTATAAGCTAAGAAATTTTAAGATTACTGGCTGGAATGACAGGATGAACCATGCTGAGCATTATCAGATAGAGAGAGCCTCAGTACAGTCTGCTCCTCAGATCATACTGGCCTTGGAATAAACATATGCTTTATTCAATGTGTAATGTTATTCCAAAAACCAAAGCACACCGTCATTGTGCAGGGGCTGTGATCATAAAACTATCCGCCAAACATCAATAACCAGTTAACTCACATGCAAGTAAAGTCCCATATAAAATATTGATGATATTATGGCATTTCACTAATTTGATAGACCAAGGATAAAGTCATGGTCAGTCTGATCATAAGGAATTATTTGTAAATTCACTCCAATGCTTTGAGGTATATTTTGAAGAACTTAAACTGTGGTTTCTGGAATCAAAAAGAAAAAAACAAAGGTTTCAGACTTGCTTTTTGCTACAGCTATGTGAAGTTGACTACACGACTTTATTTCACTGAATCTCACCTTCCTAATTTGTAAAATGAAAATAATGATACAACTCAAGTTCTACGGTGCTATGACTGAAGTCTAGATGTCCCCCAAAAGCCTCATACGGCCACAGGTGGGGCTTTTCAGAGGTTGCTGGATGTAAAACATGTGATGCTGGGATTGAGGTTGTGTGATTGCTAAACCAGTCCACTAATTGCTTAGGGATAATGTGCGGATAATGGGAAGGACCATCCTGCGTGTTAGTGCTACCTGGCCTAAGGGTGTACAGTCTGGATAGAATACAAGGGAGAGAAAGGGCTGCTGTTGCAGCCTTTGCAACTTGCTGTTTTCCTTCTTGCTACTTTACTGCTCTGCTGCCTTCTGCCTGCCATGAACCATTTCTCCTCTGCAGTGCCCTCTGCCATGCCACCCTCCCTGGGAGCCAGTTGACTGTGAACTAAAACCTCTACAAACTGTGAGCCAAAAAAACATTTTCTCCTTTAATTTGGGGTGACAGCTATTTGTCTCAGCAACAAGGAAAGTAACTAAGATATATGGTTAAAAAATAAATATGGTAACCTATCTATCTCTTGACAGAAAATAGCAATTATTCCAATGGTCATTCTGATGAATGTGATTGCTAAGACTACTGCAAACTTGTGTGTTTAAGAAGCCAGAATTTTAAGGCAGTTTTCCACCGGTAATTCCAATTTTACGTTTACACTGGCAAAAATATACTGGTATTTCCAGGGAAGAGGCCCAATTAGTGTTTCAAATATGTAAGGTACATAAAAGGTGTAGCATAGGTTTAGAGTCCTTCAGAGCTGTATTTTCTTCTCACTTAAGTCTTACTATTGCTCCCTGTAGGCACCAGTGACCTCACTGGTCTTTTGGCATCTGTTTCCTTATGAATAGAGAGCAGAAACTCAGAACAAAGGGCTTCTTTTTCCACTCATGTTGCTAAAACTATTTTAGGACAGAGGACCTTAAATAGATTATGAGCTAACAAATGGTATGATAAAAGCATTGTATGAAGAAAACAATATTTCTTTATTCACAAACACTTCACTTGAGATCTCTTGCAATAGTCTAAAGCAAAGAGATGTTTCCACACTATTCAGGTGGTAGAACCTGGTGGTATAGGAATTTGCAATGGCATGCTTAATTCTACTATTCCAGATGGAATCATATTATTTAGTGTTTCCTATGTAAGGGAAAAAGGCTTTCCAGAGAGAAATTCCTCAAGTCAGATGAACTGGCAACCTGAAATGCCAAACTTTATCCTAAAATTAAAACCAAATAAAATTGTTGTAAAACTACACTTCTACCATCCTGTCTTATCTTCAAAACATTCACAGAGCACTCAAGTAGCACTATATATATATATATATATATATATATATATATATGTACACACACAGAGAGACATGTGTGTATGGACATATGTATATATATATGCATGTATATAATACATATGCACAAATGTGTACAATATTTGTACACAGAAACATGTACATATATGCAGATAACACAATAATTTCATTTTACATATAAATAGGTTTTTATTTCTGTGGTACATTAAATTACAGCACCCTGTCTTTCCTTCTTCATTTAACTGATTCTCTTTTATTCATCGTGCCATTGTACATTGTTATATTTCCCAAAATTATCTAGAATAATGCTGTACATTCTGTGTACCTCCTTAGTGGGAAATAATAATTATAGAATATTATTAATTATCAGCAGCTGTCCTCTGAATCTTGAATCCTAGGGAGAAAGTGCATTAAGAATAGAATTTGTAGTCAAACAAATTTGGAACCTGCTATTTACATGCCTCCCTCTTAATTCACTACGACTAACTCAGAAGCTGCATATTAAAGAGACAGTCTGACTTTGCCTAATGTAGTATTTTATACACACACACATTCACACACACTTGCACACTGACACACACGTAGCAGCTTCACAAGGCAAAATCTTTTTCCATCTTAATTTCAATATCTCTACTGCCAAAGCAGTGCCTGGCTCTCAGTACACTCCTAATGAACACCTTAATGAGTTTGGATATATAATCCTTGTTTACACCATAAAAATATAACATGATACGAGATATAATATTGTTATTTATTTAGGAAGCAACCTCTCTGCTAGGTGGGAACATGAAATAATAATACTAATCACAATATCAATTTTAAACTAAAATATATAACACTTTTTAAAAATCTATGCAATAGCATGTATAATAGTGATAATGAATGAGCTACAGTTGCTTCAGAAAAGGTACTAAATCTACAACTTCAATCCAAAACAACTGTTAGTTCACTTGTCCCAACGACCTGGTACTTTTAGGATGGAAGGACTAGGTGGCATAAATTTGCTTTCTGTTATAATGTATTACCTAAGGAATTCTATTTTATTGGCTAGAAATAAGAATTGCTTTCATTATTATAGTACAGTTGATAGAATAAGAATATTTCAGGATTTTTTCTTTTATTACATCTGAAATTTACTTGTGACATTCAGATCAAATGTCACATTAATTTTCTAGACTGCTTAATATGTGACGCTGCTACAGATTTTAATTTCAATGTGATAAGAACAAGAAGCAGGGAAACGAAATAAGTATACTCAGTATCACTATCTACTAATATTTCCTCAAATTTGATGGGCAGTTGTATGTGTACATAGAATGGCTTACATCATATGAAACTTAAGAGTGGCAAATTTTCAAGAACTTTGTAAAATGTGTGTTTTGATTTTACTATAACTAAAAGTTTTCCATCTTCCTTCATTTCGGTTTTCCCTTAAGGCTGTCATTTGACTTCCTAAAAGTCACCTGTATGGCCTGAGAAAGAAAGTATAATTTATTAGGAAAAGCTAATAAGTAATGTAATGCTTAACCATCATCTCACATACAGAAAAGATACATGGGGATTTTCCATTCTCTGCTTTATTTCTTTCCTTATATTCATAGTTTTGGAATAAAAATGTGCTAACAAGTTTTCCAATACTGTATAAGAATTGCTGCTGAATAGCAGGCTATAAATAATATTTATGCATATATAAACTTTAATAATGAAATATATATACTTAATACAAATTGGTGTTAGCAAATGCTAAGTGGGATTGGTGGTACATAAGGTATGAAAAAGGACTAGTTCATAAACTGGGAGATTTATTTGTGTGTCTTTTTTTTCTGTCACTCATCAGTCCCTATAAAACCATGGAATATATTTCAACATGTTGGTCATGTTCAGATGCTCAGTTTGTATCTGTGCAAAAGAATAAAGATAGCGCCTCTGCTGGGTCAACTTTACATCAGAGATGGTCTCAGGTCAGACTTAGATCCATGTAATAGTTGACATTAGTACCAATCACAGACATAACAGTGCAATGTAATCTATTTTAGATCATTTTCCTTTAAAGTATCTATTGTCTTAATGTTAGTTCAATCACATTCAATTATTTTCCAACACCCCCAGAGCTTCTGAGCTAAAATTTTTCATAAGCAGTGCGTGTTTCATTGCTTTGGCTGTGATTAAGTGGATCTGCATCATGCACCAGGATTCAGGCAGCTCTGGGGTCCAGCTCTTGCTATTGCACCAACCAATTTTAATGTAGGGTAAGTTCTTAAAGTTTTTGAACCTTGAGGGCACTAAAACAGTAATAGTACCTACTATTGGGAAGTGGTGAAAGCTATTAACACGAGGTCCTTCCATCTAAGAAACATTCATAAATACTGCTGTGGGCATCATTATCAGCAGCAGAAGCAAGAGCATCATAATGATGGTGGATACAGGAAACATCGGCACATGGAAACCCCTCATTCCCACATTTCCAGGGCACTGTTCTCCTCAAGGATTCATGTTGTGGATCAGTCAGGCTCTAAAACCGTCAAAGGAGAGAAAATGTAAGGCTTTATATTGTTTCTGTAGCTATGTGCAATTTTGACATCTCTATTTCTGTCCATTTATGTCTTCATTAAGTGTATTCTTCTCACACACAGAAAGCTGCCCCCCAAAGAGGACAGTGCAGTAGTTTGTCAAGTAGCAAAGACACTGAATAAAGTCCTTCACAATCCAGGTTGACTGCCACACAGCTCAGAGGACCTCTGTTTCCCCAGCACTAGCTTACTCACATGCTTGCAGTTAAGTAAAGGACAGAGTGCTTAGCACATGGTTTGGAAAACAGAGGCAGCTGCACGTAAAATTATAACATGAGGAGAACCAGTGTGAGTTCTTTCTTCTATTTCCCTACCTTCAGATGCTTCAGAAAAGTTCTTGTCCTTTGCACCTTAACAAGAATATGTTACACCTGCCTGAATATGTAGGTCACTCAGTATATCTGTAAAGTTCTATTTCCAAACAACAAGAACCAGCTATGGCTGATCTGAGTAGAAAGGGAATTTTTTAAAAGGGTATTAGGCAGGACCTCGAGGCAGAATGAAGAACCAGAAGTTGAAGCAGTGCTACTGAAGTAATAAAATCAGCCCAAAATGAAGTTAAATGTTTGTCTTGCTGACCCAGCACAAAGGATAAGAAAGCTGGTCCTGGTGCTGTTGCTGTCACTGTTAGCCCAGAAAGGATTCTCCACTCTGTTTCTTCACGTCACTCATTTCTAATCAAAAGGATAAGAAAGGTTTAATTCACCAACTCTAGGTAACACAACTCTCTGCCACCCTTAAAGGATACTGACAAAGACAACAAACTATATTCCTAATATTTTTAATTTGTTTAGTGAGATGTAAATTCATAGAGTGGAAATTCCCCAATAAAGAAAGGAATTTTGTGTCAAATACTTCAAAGTTAAAAACAATAACAAGTAAGTTTGGAAGGAAAATTACAGACATTGTGCCATGAAAAGCATATGTCTGGAGTGATTCAGACTTGACTTCTTATCTTACAGAAGATTTATTTTCTCCAAAGGAAAATAATGTGGAAGACACTATGACAGAGCAGTTTTGTTGTGATGACTAAGCAAGGTATTCAATGTAAAGGACTTGGCACATTTTAGCATGTTATTAAATGTTTATTCTTATATTGTTATTCACTACTTAAATGATTGCAAGAACTGACATGGAGAGTAATGATAAATGCTAGTCCAGTTTTAAGTCCTATATTTATTATCTCAGCTGAGCGTCTCTTGATTCAAAAAATGTTCCTGACTTCAGGTCCGTTAATATACTGCTTTAAAGGAAACACTTCTAAGGAATATAAAGTGTAAACATGGAACCGAAATGACTCAGTTAGTAAGTAATGATGATGCGAGTCCAACCCAGGTCTCTCCCATGAGAAAAACTATGCTCTTTACTGTATTCTGGACCATTTGAATCGCCCTCCTACCAAATGTACAGCATGATTCCTGTAGTTAATAAATACCGCACTGCTTACTTGAAATGTGTTTGTAAAGTAGATCCAAGACTCTATCACACATGCATACAAAATAAGCAAACTGTTCTTGCTAATATTAACATTTTACATGGTATTGGATGTGCTAATCTGATTATCACAATCACTCCATAATGTAAAATATATACAATTTGTATTTATCATTTGTAGCTCAATAAAGCTGGAAAAATATCTAACTAATTCAAAAATGAAACAAGAGAGTGTGTATCAATATGCTATAATTATAAAACACTTAGATTAGAAACATGGAATAAGTGGCCTCATTATAACTATCATGAGTTACATAATATAATTTACTTCATTTCTAAATTATATTTGACCATATGATCCTTTCCCAAAACACCTATAAAGAGTTCCAGGGTATTAACTGTTCATGGAACACTCAACATCTCTGGGAAACCTTCCACCTACATCATTCTGTAATACACTTCAACATTCTTGGTCACAGAGAGGAGGCAGATGATGAGGCCACATGATGAGGCAGCTCATTCCTTATTTGAACAGCTCCAAAGGTCAAAGGCAATAACATCTTACTGCCTGCAATGTCATCTAGTCCCACCTGGAAGAATGTAACACAAGTTGCCGCTGTGCTTGACAAAGGGACACAATTTTAGTTTTTCAAAATGTGAGTTTCAGATTCATTCATTATATCTGCAAATGATTTTGCCCATTTACCAATGGACGGCATGCTGCAGAACACATTAGGTAGTGTAAAGAATCAAATGTCATCTCATTAATGCCATCTTCAATATCATCAATGTTATTTACATTAGCGTTTTGTCAGGCACTGTCTGTAAGGATGCGTGGAAGAGCCAAGTCTCCAGTCGATGGTCTAGCCACCTCTGCTCCACACAGCGTTTTCTGCTTATTTTCAGAAGGTCTCAGGAAGAGCCTCTTGAACTTACCAGTCCACTCACCCTTCTTGACAAGGCATCACTGAGTCAAGTGGAAGTCCCACAGTTAAAAGTCGAGGCTAACGTGGAGTGGACATAGACTGTCCCTTGTTTCTCCTAATTTTACACTTCTAGGTCTCTCTTACACTCTGCTTGCTGATTTTAACATTTCATACAATATCGATTAGTTGTGCTTATCTGCTAGCAGGTACACATCTAAAATACTACTTTAAATATAAAGATGCTATTTTGTAGTGGTGCTAGGTGTCAGACTTGGGCCTTGCTCAAACTATGTGTGTTCATAACTATGAAACTATATCTCCAGCATTCATCTTTTTTTATATATCATGTTTGCCCTACAAAATCTCTTACTACATCATAAAGCTTATAATCCCTTTCAGGGGTAAGAACTCATATCCAACCCTAATATAAACTAAGTTGGTTACATTTCCATACTGTCCCAAAGGAAATAAACTGATTATAAAATATGAGAAAAAGACCTATTATTTTTCACATTTATATATGCTAAAATGTTTTTAATAGACTGGCCATATCCATAGACCTTTCCCAGACATAAAATTATAATTGATGGCGGAGAAGAAAACAGGCAGACTGTGGTGACACATAACAAGATAGTGAATGCCATGAAGTATATAAAATAGTTACAAATGAACATGGAAAATGACTAAAAGTCCTAAAGTCACAAAGAATAAATATGAATAGCCAATAATGCATGAAAATATGTTTACCTTCACTATTATCATATGAAGAAATACAATCGAAATCATTTAGATCTCATGTTTTACTGACCCCAGTGGAATAGAGGAAATAAACTGGGTAATTTGGATACTGGTGTGAACATAAGGAAACAGAAATTAAATTGCTGGTAGAAAAGTAAAGCAGTATAACTTTTCGGAATACCTTACATCAATACGTACCTGAACTGGAAAGGGGCCACCCTCCTTCTAAAAGGGCATTCTAAGGAAATACACGAATTCATCCTCGGAGACATAGAGACAGCAGTGCTTTTGGGTTGTACTTCGTAGCTAAATGAGGAGAGAGCACTCTTACAGTGAAAAGCAGGGGACTGCTTAAACAAACAATGGGGTGACATCCAAGCACTGCAAACAATGGTGCGAATTCTTACTGATATGGAATCAGGCCTGGTTTTTACTACTAAGTAAAAAAAAAAAATCTAAAATTTTGCTTTATACTTGGACTCAAAAAAGATATTTTATGTATATACTGTTTGGGTTCATCACTACTAAAAAAGTATGAGAAATTACAGTGTTCACTTATTGAAAGTGGGATTTTGAGTTTCTTTTATTTTTTTATTTATATCGTCTTAATTTTTATAATCTCTACAATCAGCCTGCCGTACTTTTATAACTAAATGCACTTTAATTTGCAAGCAAAGGTTTTGAATTTCTCCAATTTTCCAGCTGCTTTGCACTATGACTCAAGTTATGTGTGTAAAAAAAAATATCAACCCTTTTTTCTGCTTTAATCCAAATGTTGTTTCCATGAATTCATCATTTAAAATAGGCATTTTAAAATTTACTAAATCATTTACAATTTATTAAGACTAAAATTGTTAAGATTTGGGTACACTACACCTTTCAAAGCACTGGAGACTCTGGGATAAATGTCTTTCAAAATTTTTACCACAGTGACACTAATATGGATATTAAGAGGGAGATAAAGAAAAATAGTAATCACAGAAAAAACAGAAACAAGAGGAAATTTGATCTATATTTTGTTTATAAACTTCTAGTGGTGACTCATTTTATAGATATAGAGATACAGGTATATAGAAATATGTATGTAGATATAGATTATATATGTGTCTGTTAGGTGAATATATATTCTATGTGTAATATATGTGTGTGTGTAATATATATATGTGTGTGTTATATATATATATATCTTTTTCCCTTTGCATTGGCTCAATATCTCATTGTGGCAGAAATGGCCAACTGTTGGCTGTATATTTATAGCCTCTCCAGATTATACAGACATTATTGCTAAAACCAAGGCATCTCCACTTGCTTCTGGGTATGGCTACATCACAGCTTACTGGACCAAAGAATGTGATGAGAAATGACAGGAAGAGTTTATATTTGAGGGACATGAGAATTTATATTTACAACTGAAACCAAAGTTTCCTCTTTGCTTTCCCTTCTGAGCCCTATGACATGGAGCCACATGATAAAGAGAGCAGGCTCCTGGATCACTGGGTCACTTCTCAGACAGACAGCCCCAAAGTGTGCACTGAGCTACAGAGAGCGAGAACATACATCTAGTGCATCACACCACTGAAGGTGAAGGTTCATCACTTCGTGTTTCTTACCTAATACAAGCTCTTAGACCTCAGCTGCTTACCTATAAAATGAAGTGTCCAGATGGAATTAACTTTGGTGTCTTCACTAATTATAAGTCTATTGTATTTAATACTCAGAAGCATTTCATATATTGCTTGTGTTTTAAGCTAATCAATATTTCCCCCTTTTTGCACAGAGGGAAGTTCTCCATGATTCTGGAGGAGCCATAGCAGACTGCTCCTTTAGCATGAAAAAAGTCCAAACGTGAGGAGGAAAGACCTCACAAAGTATTTCTGACAAAGAGGAGCGATAGATGGAATGCTAAGCATTCTTACTAATAAAGAAGAAAAGAGAACTGGATAGGTGATAGCAAAAGAGAATTTATGAAAAAACCAGAAAGAGGAAAACATAGTAACAACATCACGTGCCTTTTGGTCCATAAATGGATTTTACCGCCAAAAGATTCATCTTGTTTACAAGTGAACCAAACAAATCCTCTGGTCACTTCTCCCAGAAGTTTCTAAAGCCTGACAGCTCATCTGCAGAGGCAGGATGTTTTTGGAAGATAATCAACTGCAAGTTGCTAAATTAAGATCAAAATGTCCTTAACCTTGAACATTTTTCAAAGAGTTTTTAGAAGAAAGGAGCTCAGTAGGGGGCTGTATAATTATATGATTATACCCCTCTGGAAGACTATTTACAGATAAGGAACATTTCCCTACTGTTCTTCAAAGCAAAATATATGAAACAAAATAGTCTGGCTGTATTTGTTTTGCTGCTTGGAGGAGGGCTTGCAGACACTGCAAGCTGCCTTTTACCACTTTCCCTTTATTCTTTGTTATCACACCCGAAATTAGGAGATTCACTACCGCCCCAACATTTTCAAAGCTAAAGCAGCCCATCCTTAGTAGTGACTTTTGGAAAATAAATTGCTCTCTGATGTCGACAATACCCATTTTTTCCTTCATTTATTTCTTTCTGTTTGAAACAAGAACAGAGGTGGAGACTCAGCAGTCATCTTGTAACCATGAGGACCACAGTGACACAACCAAGAAGGGGAAGGAATGGCAAGGAGCCCAGGATCCGGGTGATGCCTGTGGTGGCTGAACGAGCAGTACAGGAACTATCTCTAAACTTCCTGTTACATGAGAAAAACGGTTCAGTCACTCAGATTCCACTGCTAGTATTTTAGGTGAAGTCATTACAGGTGGATATTGAGTTCTAATATCATATTTCTCCAATCCTTCCTAGTACACCATTCCAATTATAGACACTTCAGAATCAGACTTGTTCAGACTAGGTGTGAGAAGCAGAATACTCCTTTGATAACCCTGATATTCTTGACAAATCTTTAATTTAGTAATATTTTAAAGTCTTCTTATCTTTCTAAAGTACATTCTGAGGAAATTTACCTCAGGAAGCAGCGACTAACAATATTTCACCCATGTAAATAACCAGAATACTCAGGAAAAATAATCAAAGCAGAATAGTTAAAAGTATGATAAATTATATATTTAAAAATATCTAAAAGAGTGAATTTCAAATGGATCCCCACAAAAATTGTAAAGGATTTGAGGCCATGGATGAGTTCATTAGCTTGATTTAGACACATGTATGTGTGTGTATGTATGTGTATATATATATATATATATATATATATATATAAACAAGTCGTGCTCTGCAGATGTAATAAAAATGTGATGCATCATTAAAAATAATATTGATTTAGAAAAGGACTGTGAGCTCTGGAATTAGATGTTCTAGGTTTGAATTCTTAATCTGCTCTATACCAATTGGAAAACTTAAGGTCTGTGGACTTTGCATGATGTGAGGATCGTAAGTGACACACATACCTTATTTAAACAGTTGAATAGGTTAATGTAGATAGTGCTCCTATATTCTTGCTTTCAACATACGTTAGCTAGTTTCTTTACCATCGACAAAGTTAGGGTAGAGGCTCTTTGCCCTTTAGGTTCTCTGTAAACAACTCTTTCAGGACAAATTTAATTGCACACTGAATGTGTTCTCCGTAAATAATTGATCCTCAATGTGTGATCAGCGGACCTGTGCACTAAATACAGCAACTAAGGGTAGAGTCCAGAGTTCTATGTGTTTTAACAAAACTTTAAAGTGCATCTGATGCACCTAAAGCTTAAGAAAACTGTCAAAAGAAGCATCCGTCTGAGAATCTCCTGAGGAAGTTCAGCAGAAAAAGACATAGCGTCTAAGACCTTATGCCTGTCTAACTGGAGACTGTCTAGGAATCTGGTAACTGAGAATGCTTGACGGGTAATTGTTCAGTATACTACTATTTGAAAGTTCTGCCATTTCTAATGCATGTTTCACTGACCCACTGTCTTCCTCATCTAAGAATTGTTTTTGTACAGTTATTATTTTATATCTATCCCTGGAATCACTACCATATATGATAGTCTCAAATGGAGTAATTGCTCAGTGTTCCAAAAGTTTCATTAGAGCATCAGTGACTTCTTCCAAGAGAAACACCACACTTATGAGAATGCACCATTTGAAAGTTTACTTGAACTTCTTTCCCATTTAACGAGTTTTGTTCATTTTTAATCATACGTGTTAATGTTAATGTTTTCACTTTTTGTCTTTCAGCCAGTGTTTCCATCTTTAATCAGAAACAGATAAAAATAAAATTAGCTATTTATTTTTAAAATTTATAGATGTAAATAAGTATAAGGCAAATTTAAATAATTAAACTTCCAAATGCTTTGATAGTATGATTATAATCTCATCCTTCTGAAGCTATTAAAGGTTACAACTCCAGTAAGCCATTTGGGAAAACTATATTGGTCTTAAATGGATGTAATTTTGTTATGGAAAGTGAAAGAAATATGTTCCTTTGATATAAAGTCATAACCATAAAGCTACAGAAAAGCAAGCTATTGAATTATATCTAATCAGTTATTTTCTTATGTGTGTGTGTGCTAATACTTTTGTTTAGTACCAGCTAGCAGAAGACAAATAAACATTTTTCCTAATTTTCATATTTTCACCTAATTTCAAATTGTTCACATATATCTACCAAAACTATTTAAATTGAAGAAATTATCCAGTGACCTATTTTCTGCTCCATGAATAATATCTTACAATACAAAGTCTGTCTGCCTCACAGAGTTTTCAAAGAACATATTTGACAAACCATCATCATAGTAAATGAGTAATTAAGGGACGCTAGATTCCTGTGGCATTGTCAAGCACTTGAATGTACCAGTTTGAATTATGATATATACTGTCCATGTGTACATAGAACCATCAAGCTCATGGATACACTTACTTCCCATGTTTTAAGTTAAATCCGTGTTATCATTAGTTGAAGACAAAACAGTTAAGACCTAGGTACGCACCTCTGCCATGGCATCAAAATATCCATGAACAAATGGGAGTACATCCTGATTTTGTCAGTGCAAGACCAACTAGGTGTAAACCACCAAACTCTATCTGAAGTAAACCAGCTTAGGCCTTCTCTCTGTGCTGCAGGCAAATCTGTGTAAGAGGAGTTCCTTCATATTATTTGTTTACAATGTCTTTTCGCATAGTAAACATTTAATATATATTGAGTGAATGAATGAATTGGTGTGTTAAAACTTCTCTCACTCAAATACTACTTGTGGGGCTGGAATCCCCTTCTATATGCTTGCAATCAGACAAACACATAATTATAAACATATCTGAGGAAATCACAGAGAATAATCTACTGCCATAATCACATACTTTAATTCAAGGATTAAAAATCTCTAATTTGTCATTACATGGTCCTAAGTTCAAGGTCCAGCTCTGCCATATGTTACCATGAGCAAAACAAACCCTTCCAAGGTTCTGTTTCATATGTACATTCTGAGGGATCATACTAGCACATATTTTTACTGTTTGACACAATCCAATTGCAGAGATAAACAAAGTGCCTTGTGCCTACCAAGCACACAAGCCATTAGCTGATACAAGAGCAGAGAAGCACAAATAAGTAAACACACCCAGGGCCTTGACTCCTGCCCAGAGGTCCTTGATCCATGCCACAAAGATTTTTTTCTCTTCAGCCAACAATCTAAGACAAACCTTTTAAAGGTATTGTATACTTCCTGAGTGATTAAAACTATATATTTAAAATTGATTAATTCTGCAGAAATGTGGAAGGATATCATGTCTCTGTTACTTCTCTGTAAAACAACTTATAGATCTAAGATATACTACAGTCCTGCAAACGATGTCACCATAAATAGAGAACTCAAGAACACAATAAGCAAACTGAATTATCAGCAGGTGCAAGTTCATACACCTGACAGTGACATTCAGTTTTCTCAGTAAATTCTTAGCTAATGTGAAGTCTATTGTAAGTATCCCATAAGTGGAATACTTCAGGCCAGAGTGTTTTGGATTTTACATTTTTTTGAGACTTTAGGATATTTGTATATACATAATGTAGTTTTGTGGAGATGGAAATCAAGCCCAAATACAAAATTCATCGCCATTTCATGCACACTTCGTACTCATAGTCTGAAAGGACTTTACATAGTATCTTCAGTGTACCTGTACTTTCACTGACTTGTTATATGACAGCAGGTTGAATCTTCTGTTTGTGGCATCCTTTAGTTCAAATAGTTTTAGATTTGGAGCATTTCTGATTCTCAAATTAAGATAACTCAACCTATACTTAATCTTATGAAAATATCCACGGAACCCTGAAGTCTGTAATATTTTTTTATTTTAAAAAGCTATCGATGTATTGAGAGACTGTACTGATTCTTAGAAAGTATTTTCTGAACAACCTCTAATGTACTGTGGATAAGTACAATTCAACAAAACTAACATAAATATTTGCAGAAGTCCTACAAGAAAAAAAGCATAGGGTTAGGTGCTACAGGAGATAATTGTACTTTGGAATGTGTAAGACCCCATACCTGACCTTAAATAAATTAACTTTCAGTGGAGTGGATGAGTCATGTACAAAATATAAAAATTCCAAAAGGTCAAGGTAAGTACCAAAAGGAAAATGTGGGGATTCTAATGAAGGCAATAAAATATTAGTTATTTGATGGAGAAAAGGCTAGAAGCAGATTTCCTTTGGCCTTTGAATTGGTCCCCTTCTCTGCCTGCTGAGACGGAGAGTAGGGTGTGGGGGGAAAAGAGACATGAGGACCAAGACTGCTCTCTACTCTTCACCAGGATTTAGTTTTAAAGCACCCAAGGCCTCTTGAGGTCAAAGAGGTTGGGGTTTGTGTCCCTTGGCTGCATCTGTCTCACCCTCATTTACACTCCCCAGGGTCTTTATCCTTCATTTCTCCTGTCTGTGGGGAGAAAAAAACTGATACGAGGTAAGCTCCGGACCTGACACACAGAAAGGGCTGGGCATGGCTAGTGCAACCATGAAAATGGAGGTAACGATGGTGGAAGGGTAATGTCAGTGCAGACGCCCTCCCAGAGCTCGGTCTTACTAGGACCACTGCTGAAGACTTCAGTGTCCTCAGGTTTCACGCATAAGTGACACTCAGTAAACGAAACCTGGGATGCAAATGATGTGCAGTCTGAGGCAGCGAAGGACCTTAGATGTGTTCAACTACTTACTAGCAAGGGAAGTAGTCACGGAAGCTAATGTTTATTCAGCCAACCCAGATACTCAGTGCTTTCAAAGGATTTGATCATGTTTGCTTCATAACAATGTGCAATAGATCCTAATTCCTTCCCTTGAGATATAGTTTCAGAAAGGTCACAATAAACGCCTAAGTTCCAACTGTCAGTTAGTAATCAAAATAATTTCAAATTCTGGCCTTTTCTCAATTATTTAACTATATAGTTAAGCATTTTCCCTATGCTTGATTCTGAGGCCTGAGGCCTGGGTCAGTTCCCTTGGTGAAGTGGAGAGAAGAAATGCCCCTCGTACTGGCTCCGCTTCATACCATCACCTACTTCCCGGCCTCACATGAGGGACTGTCTCCATGAGCAGTAAGAAGTGCGCAGCCTCGCCCGGCTTCAGTGTCAGATATCAAGGGAAGCAAATGCTGCCTGACAACTCTTGCCTTGTGCAGGGACATGACTGAAACGGGAGGTAAGGGTCCATGAAACAAGGCATAGAAAAGATAGCATCTGGCAAGGTGTGAACATTCATGTAAGTCTACTTCTGATAATTACTAGAGCTCCTGTGCTATAGGCCTTCTGTTGAATGCTTAATATGGATCACCCTATTTAAAGCCTGAAAATGGTCCTATGCAGATGAAACCATTATTAGAAGAGTAAGGCCCAGGCAATCAAATAAAAGGGCCAACACAAAGGGAGAGCGAGAGAAAAACAGGTATTTGAACTATACACTTAACCATGTACTTTACCGCCTCCTGAAGATATGAAAACTACAATTCACTTTGACCATAACTCATTTCTGGGCTGAAATAGGTTGAGGAAAGTAAGAGAGAGAGAGAGACAGAGACAGAGAGACAGAGAGAGAACGTTCCTTGCCTTATGTGATACAAACTTGTGGTAATCTTCTGAACTAATGATTGAGAAACAGGAAGCATGGTTTAGAGTGTAATAGTCCTATCCGTGCATAAGGCAGGACAGTATATTTGGCACTGAGTTCCACTGTTCCAGAAACTGTGGGCTCCTGTACACATACAAGCTGGTAGATCTCTCCCACCTTCCAAATCCTAAAATAACACTTCATTTCTACAGAGCCTTTCTTTTCCTGCCTGTCATTCATCCACTGGCCGGTTTCTTTCTTATTTCTATACAAAATGATGCTAAGTCTGTGTTGTCAGATGTAAAACAGTGGATGAGAGGAAGCCCTGGTGCCTCAGTGTGGGCTTTTAAAAAAATCTTATTTCTATTATGCCAACTCCACTAAACTTAATTATAGCGAATGCAGAATTACACAATTACCCTCTGTTCTGTTCCTCAGATGCTATATTTTGGTGAAATTTACTACATGCTGCTGTTCCCCTGAACATTAGAAATGGATGTGTGTTGATATAAAATGTGCTATAATTACAATTAAAATATAGCTTACATAATGATAGTCTTAAAATAAAATTATAGACATGTAGGACAACATGGTCATGCATTTTAAGTAGAAGTACATGTTTAGACCAATATATCTGGTAGCTGAATGACTAAAGAACAGGAGTTGTTTAAGACAAGGAAACTAAGAATTCAAAAGTGTATAAAGGGAGCTTACAACTGAGATCAAATTTCATCAATCATATTTCTAATTTAAAAAGTGAATGACAGGCTGGGATGTTTCTGAGCAGTAGAATGTTCACTCACAGTGCACAATACCCTGGAAGGTTTCAACTTCAACACTAAAAATAAACAAAATACAAGAAATGTAAAAAGATAATGAAAGATTTCAAAACTCTAGCGTAATTGTTTGGTAGCTGATATCCACTTAGGTATCTTAAGATAAATGCTAATTTTTCATAAATACTTGAGTAACTGCCCTCACTTCAGCATGTGTGTAAGTGAAGGCAAATGTTCAACTGTTTCTGGTGAAGAATAAAACAACAGAAACAATAATAATAATAATAATATACTAGTGCACTAAATAGCTGTGAATGACTTCTTATTAAAGACATGCGTTCACAACTAAATTATACTTTATTATAGTTATCAAAGAGAAAAGTATAAAACTGAAATGCTTCTTCTAAATTTTGGTACTTAGGGAGCTGCCTATAATAATTGTGTCACTACTATAAGTGCAATAAGGAGTTACCTTGTGCTCAGTTTTATCGTGAAAACTACCACGTTTCATTTCAGGACATTTTCTCTAGTCAATAATTGGTGTTTGTAGATTCCACAATGCTGACTGCTTTATCTCATTTAAACTGGAAAGAAATGTTTTCATGTATTTTTAATTTTTTTCCTGTTTTCAGGGCTGGAGAGAGAAGCAGGTCCTTGTGCGTGCCAAGAACATGATGCGCCACTGAGCGAGACCCCCCACTCAGTATTTATTCTCACTATCTTCATTTTGCATAGATGCATCTCTGGTCCAGATCTTTCCTCAGAGCTGAAGATATGGATAACAAGTTCTGGGTTTACTATCTGTATTTGGATGTCAAGAACTATCTTGAGGCTTCTATCTTCAGAAGTGATCTTTAAACCCCTAAATTTGCACCACTTCGAGCCATTTGTGCTTCAAATCATAATCTGACTTTTCCAGCTGCCTCAGTTCTAAGATGTGGAATCACCATTGCCCTCTGTCTTCCTTTCATATCTCACATTAAATACACCAAGAAATTCTATCTTGACCTTCAAAATGAACCACTTCTTGGAACATCTGCTGTTAACATCCCGGCCCAAGCCCTCAAACCAACATCTGTCTCCCAGACGCCTGTAAGTGCCTCCTATCTGTTCTCCCAGATAATACAATTTCCCTTTATCCTCAACATCATAGTGTCAGAAGTTTAAAGCCAAAGACAAACCATGTCACTCGTCTGTTAATGGCTACCTAGAAATCAAATGCTTGTCAGGACCTTTAATGCCCTCTGTAACTTGGCTTCGTCCTATTTTGAACTTCAGAACTCTTTCTGCTTCCCCTCCTCCGAATCGGCTACGCTCACCTCTAGCAGCTTCCAAGATAGGCCTCCCGCATGGTAGACTTACAATTCTTGCCTCAGAGATTTGAGCCTGGTTGCTCTTGTTCCTAGGGCACGGCTTCTTTCAAGTCTACTCTGCCAACTTCCTCACCTCAAGTATTTGCTCGAATGCCACCTTATCAAGGCCGCCTTATTTAAAATTAGAACCCACATTTATATCCCTCAGGCATTGCCAGCTCAATAATTTTCAGCATGTTCCTCATTCTTTTCCTCATTCCATAATGTTCAACTTCTAACACACCATAGGGGTTATTTATAACATCCATCTGCTTCTACACACGCCAGTGCAGGCTGAGAGGGGAGGAGCCGGAGAGAGAGAGAAAGGGGAGGTAGAGAGGGAGAGGGAGAGAGGGGGAAAGATAGAGACAGGAAGAAATCTTGTACCTCATATTGATTAAGCACTTATAAAAGTGCATATGAAAGGGGCTTAATAAATATTTCTGGAAAAATATAGATGAGGAAAGTAGGCGTAAAGCTAAACACATTTGTTTCCTAAGGCCCTGCAGCTAGAAGTGTTGCAAAGAAAGTTAAACTCAGGGCTCCCCCATTTCTACTGCCCTTAGCTTCCCAAGTTCTTAGGTCCTTTGAATTGATGATCTGTTTTATTCAGTACATGAAAATTCTCACTCCAATGAATATCATCACCAAAGTTTCTGTGTGTGTGTGTGTGTGCGCGCGCGTGTGTGTGTGTGCTGTGTGATCAAATATGCTAAATGTTTACACTTCACAAAAGTATTACAGCTAAGACACATCATCATCACTACCCTCAAAATATGTCCCCCTCACTCTGCCTGCACTTCTCCCCTGTTTCTGGTCACTTGCTGAAGCAGTTCTGGAATCTTCTTTCATGGGTGTCCTTAGTTATACTGTCATGGCTGCATCATGGTCTTGACCTATATTTATGGGTCATTTTGATGGTGGGAAGAACCAGACACGTCTGGTGCCAGATATGATGAATAAAGTGGAAAAAGAAAACACTGCAATGTTTCTAAAAGCCTGCCTTCACCCTGGACGGCAGTGGGCATCTGCATTTGGTGCGTTCTTGTCACACCTGGTAAAGACACCTAGGAAAAAGGACTTTCAAAGCTGCTTCCGGAAGCGACAAGAGTAATAAATATGTCTAAAGTGGAGATGAGGGGGAGTATTGTGAAGTGAATTAAAGGCAATGTGTTACTTCGTGTGTTTTTTTGCTTAAACACACACTGTAAGTTTCGTTCAGAATCCATTAAAGACAGTGTGGGATACTGTAGTACTTTTACTCCAAATTTAGCAGTGATAATTATTTAGACAATTATGACATTTAATGACAGCATAAAGATAAGATGAAATAATGGCTTTTAATTTTATTAAACAAATACCATTTGAAATCTAGGGCTAAAGTACTTTCATGCATATTTCATGAAATCCTTACAGTTATACTATCAGATAGGTAGATTTTTATTATTCCCATTTCAAAGATAAGGAAATTGATGAAAGTTGTTGTTATGGTTGATACACTGTGTTAACCTGGGGAGTCTAGGGGTTTGGTGGAGTGACCAAGTAGGGTGCCAGGGTGCTTACTTAGTACACATCCTGAGCCTGTGGAAGAGGACAACATGGAGATTTATGGGAGTGCTATGGCCCCTGGGTGAGGGTAGCCTGTTTACAATGTAAGGGAGGTAGAAATAGGTTGCTTACCGCCATTCCTCCCTTTTGCTCTGGTTGTTTTTGCTGTGTTCTGCCACCATGAATGTTTGCCCTCCGCCATGTGCCACTCTGCCTCTGAACCAACCAACTATGGACTGAAATCCCCACAAAATGTAAGCTAAATAAACCTTTCCTTCCTTCATTTTGGGCATTCAGTATTTTGTCTCAGGAATGAAAAAAAGTAACCAAGACAATTGTGTACCTGTTTGATCATGATCAGACAGGTATGAAATAAAGAAAATAGACTGCAGTCCAAGTTTAGCTCTAGAATTTGATTAACTTATACAGGAAAATTCTTATCATTCCTTAGGTAGAGTATGTTTTCTTGTGGAGAACATCCACCGTGCTATTCGCCTCAGCTGAGCACTCCAGAACACAAGCAACTTTGCAACACATAACAATATTTTCATCTAAACAATAAAGCAGAAGGCTGCGCCCTTCTCAGTGGCATACATGCTACTTTCCATCAAGAATTACAGGAGGAGGCAGCAGCTGCGGAATAGAGAAAGCACAACACCCAGAGAGGGAGAACTCGGTAAATGACCAATTATAAAACTATTAAGCTGCACCACTTTTATAGCAAGAGGCAAAATAATCCATTAAACTGAAAATTCTCCTGCCCTTCCCTTTACAGCCCACAAAAACATTAGCGTTGCATGTATTAGGATGTCCATCTTGTGCTTTATCAACTTGACTTTCAGCAATTGTATTAATACAGTGCTCTCACCTCTCTTTTCTATCTGGGTTTTCTTTCTTTCTTTCTTTTTTTTTTTTTTTGGTACCAGGAATCAAACTCAGGACCTTGCACTTGCCAGGCAGGTGCTTGTGCTGCTGAGTTCTATCCCTGGCCCTCTCTCATGTATCTGAATGATGGATTTCTCTGCTTAAGGTTTGCAGAAAGAATGAAGTGAATGAAATAAAGTTTAAAAAGAGCCATCATAATCCACAGTGGTGAGCACTAAGTCAGGACAAGAAAAAGCATAATTACTCATGTATTTGAATGAAGAGGTTACTATACATTTGCACCCTGGGCTACTTTTCAAATAACAAAACAGACATCTTTCATTTGGAGGCACCAATCTATGTGTTCAAGTTGTTAGAGACCTATGGAATTCGACCTGTTTTATTACAAAATATTTCTATCCATGGTTTTATGGTTGATACATTGTGTCAACTTGGTGAGTCTAAAGGTTTAGCTGAGTGACTCAGGAGGAAGCTAAGGTGATTACTTTGTACATATCCTGAGCCTGTGGAAGAGGAGGGCATTGACATTGTGTGAGAGGAACACGCCCCCTGGGTGGGGGTAGCCTGTTTACAATGTAAGGGAAGAGAAGAGGCTGCTTGCAGCCCTTCTTCCCTTTTGCTGGTTATTTTTGCTGTGCTCTGCTGCCCTGAACAGTTTGCCCTCTGCCATGTGCCACTCTGCCTCAGAACCAGCCAAGTATGGACTGAAACCTCCAACAACTGTAAGCTAAATAAACCTTTCCTTCCTTCATTTTGGGCTTTGGGTATTTTGTATCAATAACGAGAGAAAAGTAACCAAGACACATGGATAAGGTTAAAAGTTTGGCAATCTTGACATCTTTAAACAACTATTTCAGGTCACACAAATCTCTAATCATTTCAAGTATCTCTGCATTTGTGCAACAGTTGAACAGTATATCCTCTGGTTAATAACCTGAAGATTAAACCCAAACATTACCACTCACCAACTAGGTGACTTTGGTGCATGAGAGTCACATTCAGATGTTCAGTGGGAAAGACAGTGTGTACATTTGCAGAAGCATTGTGAGAACTAAAAGAGATGAAGCATTTTTAGTACATACAGTGGCCCATCCTGGAGTTTGAAATTACTTTTATGCTCAGTACTATACTATTACTACTGAAAAAATTTAGAAGTTCTCACTGAATGTGATATATGTCCTATGTCACTGTAAGTTGATATTTTATTTTTGAACTCCTAATAATGTAAGAAACATTTAGTACTTTTAGTATATATGCTGTCAAAGCAAGGACAAGAAACATTTACTAGTAAATATGATTGAAAGGTTAGTTGCAAAACATAAAAGTGTCATAATATTAAAAACTCTGACACCATACTACTCTTCTGAGATATTTTTTATGAAAAGTCTCATTTCTATTATTGAGTGCAGACAACATATATATTTACATAATTAGCCTAACTATATGTTGCATAAATTTCCACCTATTAGTGCATTTTAGTTGCTGGGAAAATGTGTTTGTGACTGTTTTTTTATTGCCTATTTAAAGCAAAAGGACAGGAGGAGAGTCAAGCGTGTTGCTTACTGTACAAGGGCCCAGGAGTTTAATATACTTTGTAGTCTATTATGCCATGAAAATGGTTCTGTGCCCTGGGGATAGCAACAAAAGATTTGCTTTAATGAAAGGAACCCAGTATGGTTGCAAAGCTTCCAGATAGGAGGCCTGTAGAGTACAGTTTACATCAAAAGTATCTGCCCTCTCAAATGCAGCAAGATGGGAAAGAAGCGATCATAAATGCTTAAAGCCATTACAGTAAATGTTGACAAGAATGGGGACGAAAGTAAACTTTTGAATATTCCCAACCAGGGCTACAAGGGTTATGTTTAAAGTAAAGAAAATATCATGTTATTTTTCACTTGGTGAATGTCATTCAGGGAATGTTATATTAATGTAGGAAATCAGCTGTTTTAAATTGCAGGTGGTGAAAATCAAACTCAACATAGTGAAATGATTTTTAAAAACAATTCAGGGATGCATCTATATTTAGCTCTAGTTGGCTCTGGGAATTCCATATCAGCAAGAGCTCCAAATCTCTACCATTCAGCCCTGCATGACCCTATGCTACAGAAAGCCTCTCCTTGGGTTGGATGGACGCTTGGCTTAGAAAATTCCAGACAGAAGATAATTTTCCTATTTTTCTATGACAGAGGAACCTGGTTGGTCTGGAAAAGGCCCGATTCCCACAGCTGAGCCAAGCACTCACTTTACTTGCCCTGAGTCAAGTGACTCATCCCTGGGGACACGAGCATGAACAGACTGTCATTATTGGGTAGTTTTCCCAAAGAGAAGCCTAGTGCTGTTGGATTATGAGACCAGATAGGGCACTGGATAGACAAAGGCCATAGCTGCTCCTATAAACTCCCCAGCCCTTGCAGCTTGCCCTGTGTTAGGGTCCTCCAGGAGGGTGACCTCAGAGGTCGTTTTCCTGACCCCCAACCTTGATATATACACTTAAGGGGCAAAATATAAGAGCATAATATGAATATGGGAAATTAACCAGACTTTTAATGACCAAGATTGCTGTGAAAAAAAAAAAAAAAAGAACTTGTAAAAGTTCTCTCAAACTCACTGAAAATTCAAATTGGGAACTTGAGACACAATGCCATGGAGTTTTGACTCCTCAAAAGCCAGATTTTCTGCAAGCCAAAACAACAAGAACCTAAAGCAGGAAATAATAGACACTTCTGGCAAGTAAAAGACAAAATCAAATGAAGAAAAGAAAGTTAAGTGATTTATTAACAGTAATTGACCTTGTAGGTGAGCAGATTAAGACCAGAGCACACGTGTAATCCACTGAGGTCTGTTAGGCCCAAACTACAACCTGTGTGCACGTAGAAAATGCAGCACTTGTAATTCGTTAGATTCCAAGTGTTTGTAAGTTGAACACAATCACTGTTTCAGTTATTACTGAAGAGGAAAATGCCCCAAGATATACTAATTATATGGCCTGTGTATACATAAAATACACATGGGGCATCTTCAAACAGTGTGTGCCTGTCTTCATTCTTTCCCTTTCAGCTCTTTAAAAAACTGCCCCTTTAAAAATTCCCACTCACCATCTGTTAGGTAAATTTCCTAAAACACAGTAAATGTGGAGGCAGAGATTGTTATAGAGATTATTCCAAATGGCAGTGATACCTATATTTATGAAATTTAAAAAGTGTAGGTTAGAGTTGCTTTAAAAAAATTTCCCACTCAGGTAATATCGTATTAACCTATGAGCCGAGTTCTATTTCATTACATAAGAAATGAGGATTGACAGGGCAGGGAGAAAGGAAAGAAAAATATAGGCACTTTTGCATAAAATATTGTCCCCAAAGTTTGAGATTATATTCAAGTTTCAAAGAATGAGAGGAAAATACCGACAACTTTACAAATGTACTTTACTCATTTTACAAGGTCTACAGGCTTAGATTTGCATTATGCTGCAATAAGGGTACCTTTTGATCAATCTAGTTACTTTTGGGGTAAAAAAGTGAAACAGATAGCAAGTCTATAGCCTAGACCACAGCACTATGTGTGAAGTATCTTTCATTTACAATCAAGATGTAGCCAAAGTAATTTATACTGTCAAGAATGTTTGCTCTCTGTCTGTGACAGAGAAACCTTGGATAAAATGTTCCCATTCCTTTCCACTAAAGCTATGGATCTGATTATCCATAAAACAGTGGTCATTAGAGATTTATTCTTTGGTTATTATTATATAACCTCACCATGTTAAGCCAGCCCCAATCCGTGATTATTTTTTTAAAATATGTTACTCATAGAAATATTAATTTATATTTAATCTTTCTTAGCATTAGGAGAGTATTATTTTGCACAGGCTCAAAAACAAATCTCCAGAAATTCCTCCCTGATGCTTCTTTGAGGCTGAACGTGTATTGCAGGGCAGTGGCAGTGACTTAATTCTAGTTGGCAGAGCTCTGGCCACATGCTAATTTCATTAGCCTCAGATTTCTGGATTTGAAAGACCGACTGGATATGATTTCTGTCATTTACCAACCTGTTCAGCACAGTTATAGAACAGAACAAAGGGAGTTTCTCAGCTCCTATCTAGAACCTGACACACCAGCAGGCAGAAAGAAAATCCCAAGTTAAAAACACTATTCACATCTAAGTAGTTATTTTTGCCCAGGTCCTCATTTTCAGGGAAGAACTTCATCCCAGGCTTTCCTGGCAGCAACAGAATTGCTTCCATCTATTACTACTTCATTACTGCCTTCTACCCCCCAGCACTCAGGCCCCCATTTTAGTACTTAAGTATTTTCCCCCAGGCTAGAGGCTTATCTCCATACATTTATATCTCAAATGCTCAGTTTGGCATTGTCCCCACACCGCTCCACAGGGACCAGAGGGAAAAAGAAAAGTCAAATCACTGTAAAGCTCAGAATTTAATCACTTGGAGGAGCTTATTGTATATAGGACAGTTTTAATTGAGCAGAAAGCTGAAATCTCGCAGCAGAGTCAACTACCTTCTTTCACCTCGCGCCCTAACTGATCAAGTGTATGAACAATGGGTCTGCGTGCCATGGTTCCCTCCTGATTTTTCAGACTGACAGAAGCTGGAAAACTAGTGGTTGGACTTGTTTGCCTAGAGCTTTTCAAATCACATAGAAAACAAGGCCGCTGGTAGATATGTAAGTACTTGAATGAATGTGGGCAATGTTTAACCAGGATGGACCATCAACCATTATGTCCCCAGCAGCAGCACAAGCTACAAGTTGGCGCATTCCTCCTATGAGCCTCTGCTGAACAAATGCAGGTGAAAACTGGGGGCTCTTTTCTCCCTCAGCTGTTCAACCCTTCATGAATAGCTGCAGTTTGCAAATCAGAGGAAAATGATAGTGTTTTCTCTGAGTGGTTTTATCCCAACCCACACTGCTCTCACTGGCGTTGGGTTCCTCACTTCCCCAGCTCAGGGCATGGGAAAACCAGCCATTTGTTTTGTTATAAGTTGCCTCAGATTCGAACACCAGAAGAGGCATCAGCTCCCTCTGGAATCTTTTCTAGGCAAGCACAGTCCCTGGGCCTAATCTGCAATTGCTTTCTTGACTTCAGCCTCTCATTCTTTTTTCAGATGGACAGGTCCATCTGCAGAAGCACTCATGCTCTGAGCGAAGAGAGGCACAGGCAGCAAATAATTTTGAAATGCTAAACACAGAAGCACCTCCCACTCCACCCCCAGGGTTCAGAGGAAAATGCTGTAAATTCCCCAAACTCCCCATTGGTGCTCAGGTGCTGCTTCTGCACTCATCCTTTCTGCAGCAGTGCCCCTCACGTTGACCAGCTTTGAGGTCAAAGAGGAAGTGTGTCTGTAGATTTTGATTACAAAAACTCAGGCTCTTCCAGGAAGTAAGTACCCCAGACTGAAGTCACTCATCAAAGCACTTCTAGGATTGCAAATATCTAGGCAGCTCCCTGCTGGCACACTTGGCGGGTATCAGTGACACTCAGAGCAGTAGAGGGGACCT
The DNA here is from genome assembly GCA_004027595.1 of Dinomys branickii. Lineage (NCBI taxonomy): Eukaryota > Metazoa > Chordata > Mammalia > Rodentia > Dinomyidae > Dinomys > Dinomys branickii. The sequence continues at coordinate 121,965 of PVLD010004083.1, forward strand.
GCTGCGATGCAGCCTTGGGTGAGTAAACCCTTCTTGAGCACAAACTTTGCACTCCTGGAGGTGATACTGGAAGAAGCTCATAAGGATTTCCTTGTTAAAACCTACACTTTCAGGGTAGCACTTGAGAAGAAGCCAATTCTTAAGGTGCAGGTGCAGGTAGCCTAAGGTGCCCAGTTCATCCCAAACATCTAGGGTACTATGACCAGTGAGAGTCCCGCACTGGGTGAGGGCAGTCTCCAAGGGAAATGAATCGAGATAGGGGGAAAGGCAGCAGAAGACGAAAGGGAGGGAAAAGGAAGACGAACAGGGAGACAAAAACAGACATACACACCCAGGGAGAAGAAACATGAGCAATGAACCTATTCTGTCAGAGACCCTGAACATTTCTGAATCCCAAAAGCATCCATTTATATTCCCTGCAACACAGATGCCTCGGGGCAGAGGCATCGGAAAGAGGCCGGAGAGCACTGCGGTAGAACCCGCCGCTCCTCCGTCTGCGTTCGCCTTTATCCCACTTTTCCTTGGTCCCCGAACCCCGGAACCAGAGGCGATCCAGTGGCCCTGCACAACACACCCCACTGCCCCAACTGTCTTCTCGCCTGGCTCTGAAAATTATTATCCTTGGAGCCCAGATAGGAAACTTGGGGTTTGGGGCTTCTGCTTCACAAGGGAGGTAGAGGGCCCGGGGTGGTGGAGGGAGGTGTGAAAGCGATTTTGTTTCGTAGTTAGCATGAGCTCATCTCTGGGCTGTGGTCTGAAGTAGCAAGAGTAGAAACTGGTATTTCAGCTCCTGCCCATGGTCGGGCTCCAAATGCAATTTAGACGGTGCAGAACATTGCCTGGAGGAAACCCACCGGGGTGGAGGGTTAAGTATTCGGATAGCAGCCACTCGCCTTCTGGTCAGGGGAGAGGTCCCGCCTGCCCCTAGCTCTAGTGTTAAGAAATCCAACCTGGAGGTGGACAACTAATGTACATATCCAGGTTAAAACGGAACCCTCAGTTTAAAAAGTGCCTCCTGATGGTCCTCTCGAAATTTTCCAAAGGAGTTGCGGTTTCCCCGAGGCTTGTGGGTGCGAAGGTGGGGAGTTGAGAAATACCCAGTTTTGAGGAACCATCTCATCTTTCATAAGCCATGCGCCCAACCTATTCTCCTGGGAGCTGAGCACTTTTACAAGCCTTTTTCAGACCATATTTCACTCTAATGCAAACCTATTTAAATAATCGCCTTGTTTTTCGCAGATTGCTTCTGGTAAATGGGGTCATAAATCCACAATGTCCAGTCGGATGGAGGGGAGCACGGATAGGGGAGAGAGGGGAGGGAATAAATCTCACAAGGAAGGAACCTCTTCGGGTGGAGTGGGAGGGGTTCTGGAGGCCTCCAGGGTGGAAATGCAGGCAGGCTGACCTGACCGCGCACCCTGGAGTCCAAGCCAGCCTTCAGGTTACCAGTGCAGGGAGCCACTGCACGTTCCGCCCCGAGGGAGCCCCCCTACCTGGAACAGCCTCAGGATGTTGGCTACCATGATGGAGACCGAACTCCCCGAAGCCCCAATCACTCCAACTACTTTCTCTGGTTTGACGAAAACTGGGGGTTCGCCATTGGTGCAGCGCACATCGGAGGTGTCCTTCTGGATAAGCGCTTGGACGAAAGTGAGCGACTGCTCGAGCGCGTAAGTGTCCCTGGAACAAGTGTCCAGGATCCGCGCGCCCAGCGTCACGTTGGGCAGCAGGTTGGGATCGCTGTTGATCTGGTCCAGGGCGTAGAGCATCGCTTCCAGCCTGTGGATCCCGTTCTCCCTCTTGATGTCACCGCAGGGCACTCCGCTGGGACCCTTGGCGTGCACCGGGAACAACCCCCCGAGGGTGACGTCCCCCTCAATCCGGATCGAGTGCGGGGCATACATCTCCTGGCCGCGCGCCGCCGCCGCCAGCGCGCACAGGAGCACTTCCAGCACGCAGCAGGGGAACTTCATCAAAGTCAGGACGCGGAGCAGCTTCCCCAGCTGTACCATGCTGCTCCGGCTGCGGCTCGGCGGCGGCGGCGCTGGAAGGGAGGGTGGTGGGCTCGCCGAAGTCCGGGGCCAGGAGGTGAGACCCTCCGGGGAAGCCCGGGGATTTCTGCCCGCTTGGAGGGTGGGGGCGCCCGCGAGGGATCAGCCCGAGAGGTCGCGGGTGTCCCGCAGCGCCTGCCAGCCCTGGGCGCCTCGCGCTCTGGTGTCGCCGGCCGGCGCGCCGCGCTCGCGCTCCGGCTCGCTGCTCGGCTCTCCACCGGCCCAGCACTGAAGAGAGGGCAGAGACTGCTACCGCTTTAAATGGTCGTTCGGCTCCCTCTCCTCCTCTTCCCACTCCCTCCCTCCCTCGCTCGCTCTCCGCTTCTCCCCACCCATCCCAGCACCTCCCTCCCCACTGGTTTGCATCATCACGCAAGGAGGGGCTGCGTGCTGAGGTAAGGGGGGGAAATGGGTGGGCGGCTGGGGAGGGAGAGGTTGCCTCGCAGTGGGAGTTTCGTGGTCCCCAGGGAATCTAGGGATTTTTTTTAGGTCGCGCAAGAGGGAGGAGCCCTTGCCCCCAGCCCAGTGTGGACGCCTCTTACGGCCTACGCCCACACCCACGTTCGGCGCACGGGTGGCATCCGCCTTGGGATGAGGTGGCGGTGTCTGGTGCTGACTGTTCCCAAACCTTAGGTCCAGTGCCGTGAGTGCCAGCTTAGGAAACACGCGTGGGAGACAGGAGGTGTACACACCAGGGAAAGAGGGGTAGGGAGACCCCAGTGGACAATCGGATCGGCCTATGCCAGAGAGAGAGAGACAGAAGGACAGAGACAGAGACAGAGACAGAGACAGAGACAGAGACAGAGACAGAGACAGAGAGAAACCTGCTTCCAAGACTTAAAGAAAAAAAAAAAAAAAAAAAACCTGTACACGAAGATTTCTCCAGGGCCAGGTACTGGGCTGGACTGTGGAGGAGCAGAAGCTAAGAGGAAACGTTAAAACTGGCATGACGTCCTCGGTCTTCAGGGGTTACTGGTGTCAGAGCTGGCTACACTGACTCTGGTCATCACGCCAGATGTGACCGAAACCTCCAACGCAGTGCTTTTCTTCCGTTTGTTACAAGCGAAGGAGCTGCTCCGAACTCCGAAGAGCACACTTCCTTCTCTAGCGCTGACAGGTGTAAGGCTCCCTCCTACCTATTGCCGAGATACTTCAGGTTTGGTGACAGGTTTTCCAGCCAAGAAAACAGCAGGAAAGAGTGATGGTAGGAGGATGGAAGAGGAACACGCAGACTTCTTGACTAGGAATTTTTTTTTCCCCTGCTGGGAATTTGGGGGCAAAATCAGGATGCCGAAGAAGAGTGTGCTGTAGTTAGAAAAGTCTTTCTCAAAGGTGCCCCCATGCCCTCAGCACTACCCAGACTTGGTCCGTTAGACCAACAAGTGTCCCTAGCTCCTGTATAAAGGAACCTGATGTTTTTGTTCACTGAGATAGAAGTAGACTCAAGGAACTTACCTCTTGTTTGAGGCTTGCAGTTGGAGTGCTCTAGGAGCACAAATAGAGATCTGCGGAGACTGAGAGAGAGAGAGGCAGAGAGGCTCAGAGACAGAGACAGAGAGGGAGAGAGAGAGACCAGCAGAAGACTCAAGACTATTGTTTTTTATTGATGATGGAAAATCACTACTTAATTTTTTTAAGGCAGAAGACATTTAGTTAACTTTCCTAACCATGAAATGTCTGTGTCTTTTGCATTATTTTTTCCCTGACTGGATTTAAGTTTCCCCACCTGAAAAATGATGAGATTGAATTGGAAGCTCTCCAAGTTACTTTTAACCCTCAAATCCTCTGTTAAACTAGGCCATGCCCCTTTGGCCATCGTGCTCTTTTTAGGGCAATATTCTGTGTTGCTGAATGTGTAAGAAACCAGCAAGAAGTGATCCAGAGATCACTCCCAACATTTTCTGTTGCAGAGGACGTTTTGTTTCATTTTTTGCTTAGCATCTGTTCCTCTTACTTCTGGGGCCAGTTCATGAGTTTCTTTCTGGATGTGCATCATTCTGCAGTTTTGAGAACTTACCCCACTTTCTGTAATCAAATTCTGGCCAATCAGAGCATGTGATCTTTCAGCTCATAGTGCTGAGTTCAAGGATGAGTCTAGGGCAGCACTGGAACCATTCGAAGTTAATCCCTGTGTTTTGGCTGGGGCAGCCAGGCTGAGGGCAAAGGGTTACCACTGCCACAGAGGTATATCCGCAGCGTTCATAAAACTGGACTCCTTCCTCCACACACTTGGTGTTTCTCTTTGGAGAAATCGGTACCTTCCTCTAATTTCATAACAACAAAAAGTTTTACTGTTATCTTCCAGGAAACCACGCTGTAATTCAGATATAAATCTGTTTGCAGGCACTATGTGTCCATCACCTTTACATCTGAGCTCTTACTGTATGAACGCACACCCTGCACAGTCTTACACACAGCGTGACTCTCCTGCTTTTTCCCGCCGGTCCTATAGCAGTGAAGGTATTGTGTGAAGCTGTTCGTGCTCTTTGCCAGTGACTTCACAGGAATATTTGAATGCCAAATACTAGAAATATGTAGATAGAAGCACGCACGCATGCACGGGTGTGAGTGCACACACACACACACACACACACACACACACACACACACACACCACTGTCTCAGGGAAAGAAGTGGGATAAAGTATTGGAGATCCAGAATCCAGGCATACTTGAAGAATTGTCCCTGGGTTCTTTCAATTATTAATTTTGTCTTTCTGTTGTTCAAAGCAAAAAAAAAAAAAAAAAAAAGCTCCTGTATTTCTTCTGTTTTAATAGCCAAGATATAAAAAGGAAAATAGCTGGAATACACATCCTGTGAGGGTCACATCCCCTAATCTCCAATGGGAAGAAGTGACTGAGGCCACAGAAAGACACACTTGGGGACACAGGCCTCAAGATCCTAGTTTTAAAGGGCCAGAACCTCAGTGTATTTTTGACAGACTACATACTTGACTTTTAATTTCCAGCTATTTAGTAGGAACTTGGTGACAAAAACAGGCAGAGAGATGACTGGCAAGTAGCTTCTCTCCCACTTTCATTTCAAAGCCGGCTGTGCTCAGTAAGTGCTTCCTGGCTGCCTGTGGAGCACTGCCTGGGCTCTGTTTGCTCCAGGCTCTGCTCCTTCTCCGGAACACCTGGCAGCCTCACCTTCTGCCTTACACTGCAGTCATTCTGTGTATGTCTTTGTCCTTTGCCAACTTGTAAGATCCTTGAGGGTAAGGACTGGGTATTATTTATCTTTGCATCTAGGACAGTGGTTTGAATGGTGTTTTGTATCTAAGAAGCACTCATGTGTTGAATGAATCAGAACCTGAATCAGGTTTCTCCATTCTGCATTAACTTCATTTGACAGCGACCAAGATCTAAAGTAGGCAGAGCAGAAATACTGGCAGATAAGTTGCTGTCCTCTTAGTCGGATACACAATTTCTGGAAGGTAAAGGATAATTAATGCATTTTGAAATAAGTTTGTTTTGGACAAATTAGTAAGCCTGAAACATTGCAACCTTAAGGCATTCGATCAGTTTTTGCAAAGGTTTTACTTGGTCTTTCAGGAGTCAAGTGCTCACTACTGAGCCGATATCTTTGCCCACTGAAACCACTACCACCACTGTCAATTTGAAGCCAGTCAGAAGCAAGCACCTCTTTTATTAAACCAGGTACTAGCATCACATGCACTGCATAGAAAGCAACATCTCTCAGGAGAGAACCTGGAAATCGATGCTAAGCTAGCAAATCATCACACATTCAGTACCTACAGAATCTCATTCATCTTTATATCTTTATCTGCTTGGATGCAGTGCATAGAATCTGGTCTTTTATAAGTGACTATATATATATATATATATATATATATATATTTGTGATTATATATAAGTGATTATACACATATATTTTGACTATACATGTGATTATGTATTTTATATATGTTTGTGATTATATATGTTATTATATATATATATATAATTATTTGTATATGTGAACATGCACTGTAAATTTTGGTGTAAGTCTGACTGAGGTCAAACTGGGCCAGTCATTATTCTAGCATCAGGTTTAATTAGAGAAGTATCTAGTTTTAGACACAAAAGTCATACATTATCCATTATAAAATATGCTCACAGGCTTGTTTTATGTAGCTATCCATTCATTTTCACTTAGGGATTAATAAAAATATCTATCTAAATTTAACACCTGGTCTTAAATCATAGTTTTGCCATTTTGCTTTCCTATCTAATTTTCTTCATTTTTTCACTACCTATCATCTTCTACAGGAAGTTTTACTCTTTATCCCACTGTATTCTCTTAAATCTAGTTTGCAAGGCACTTGATTGTCCTTTTTAACTGTAGTTACTTCTGTCACTGTTGCTAATGCACTCTGACTACTCTCCCATTCATCATGCGAGTGAATTTAGCCTTAACTTTGTCAATCATTATTTCATATTCACATTGCATGACTGAAAGGGATCAGTAGGAGAGACTAGCTCAGTAAGAGAGACTAGTTCTTGTTATACTTTTCTATTATATTTATTTATAGTACAGAGCTAGTGTTATTTAACTAGCATCCATTCATCTATTTTCTGGTCCATTTTGTGAAGAAACCCAACATCATACAGATAAACTCATACCAGAGCCTGTGAAGGGTAGGATGGAATTGCCAACCTTATTTTTCTTTCCTGTAGTTTGCTTGGGGATGCAACCCAGTGACACCTAGAAACAAGACACGTTTCCTAGGGCCCTTCCCTGTGTCATGACTATGTATAACTGCATGATGTAGATTACTCTAACACCTTCACTAGATGCCTGAAGATGAAGCCAACATGTAGACGTGCCTTGCACTCAGAGCTCGAACCAGTGGCAGGGATCCAGCTTTTAATTTTCAACTATATATGCTAAGAAAACAACATTTGGGATAATTTCAGTCCAGTGTTTTATTACCTGGAACAAAATTATGATCATTGTTATTGAAAGACTGTATATATCTATTTAACCCTCCATATATCTAGTTTTGACACACACTATTATTATTATTAATCAGGAGATGGGGACCCACAAAATAATTTTTTAAAGATCTCTTTCTAGATATTTTCCCCAAAGAATTAAAGGTATCATAAGACATATTGATCATTGTATACCCTTGTTTATAGGAGCAATATTCATAATACTAAATCTTAGAAGCACACTATATGTCTACAATGGAGGAATGGATAAATAAAGTGTGGTATTTTGCACACAGTTGAGTACTACTCTGTCATAAAGAAAGATAACTTGTGTCATTTGTAGGAAAATGGATGCACCTTGAGATTACAATCCAACTATAATAAACCAGACACACAAGCCTAAGTGTCATATGGTTTCTCTTGTATAAGGAATGCAAATTATAACCAAGGACCCAAAGAAAAGGTAGATAATAGGAAACAGGCTGATGAAGTGAGAATTGCATCAAGAGATGCAGGAAGAAGGGGAACAAAGACTGTAAACATCATGCACTGCGAACGTGTACTCAAAAAACAAAGTGACTTCCTTTTGTTTCTGCTTCCTTAGGTTGCCTTTCTTATTATGTGCTTTCCCTAGCACTTCTTCTTCTTTTTCTTTCATTTTCTATTTCTTCTTTTTATTTGTAAAAGTATAAAAGAAAAAACAAAAAAATGAAAACTTTAACAAAGAGACACAAAGTAGCACAAGAACAGAACAATCAAAATTGAATTATAGACAAAGTGACAGGGAGTTAACAATGGTTGTTGTTTTACATATTGATAACTTCAAAGTGTATGCACAGGAAAACACATATAGACATACAATCTTGATCAAACAACCAATTATTAACTGTTCCTTTCCATAAAGTGACATATATAGTAGTTCTGACCTGTAGATACTCTATGAATGCTCATCTTGTCAAACATGCTCAATTCACAGAGCCTCAGAGCCTTCCCTTGGGGCATCTCTGAGGTCTTGACGACCACTTCAGACGCACAGACTGGAGAGACAAAAGTAATAACCGATCTGAGGACCAAAAGAGACTTAACACCCTGGGTTCTTTCTTCCCAGGTCACAGGGGTTTCCCTCACTTCTCTTCTGGGTGCAGAGGGGGAACACCCTGTCCTGCTCTATGAGTAGGAGCAGGAAACAACTTTAGGGCAAATTGCTGTTACAAAAAGTGATTCTTAGATAAAAATGAATCTCCCCTCTCCATCATATTTTACACAGCCTTTTAGAAAATTAAAAGGGTCCTTCTAAACCCTTGAATCAGAACAAATTAGCCTTGAGGTACTCAACAGGCAAAAGGCTGTGCCATGCTTTACAGTTTCTAGACAAGCCCTGTCTGAAAATGTGTATACCCTGCTCTTATGCTACACTACTTTCAGTGTTCCTAAAATGTCCCATGCATTAGGAGATCAGAGGCTATTCCTATGGGAATGCAATACTCTTGATGTCCAGGAATTGAGGTGGAGTTGTTAATTCTAGTGCCCTGTCCACTCAAACTCAGATGTGGCCCCTCATCTACAATTGGCTGCACTAAGCTCTCTGTTTCCCTGGGGAGGTTGATGAGTTCAGATAGTAGGTTTTTTACCATTAATGATGAAGACCATGTCCTTGAGCTTCCAGAAGCTGTCTTTTCCAAAACATGAAGAAAGCCTGTCAGAGAACAAAATCAACACACACAGGAAAGCAGATCAAAGATAGAGAGAAGCCTCACGAGTTCCTGTGGGACACCGAGTTTAGCCACGCCTGCAGCTCCAATTGTATTTTTTTTTTTTATTTTAGAAACATAAAAGTACAAAAACATATTGACAAACAGACACCCATTATCATAGAAAATAGTACAATCACAACTAATCTATAGACAAGGTGATATGGTCTCAACAGTAGTTGTTGCTTTATCCATTGATATCTTCGAATTGTAGATGTATGGACCCATATACAGACATGCAAATTTAG
>PVLD010004084.1:9748-57912 GCA_004027595.1 Dinomys branickii
TTTTTTTTTTTTTTTTTTCTGTTGTTGAGAGGATCAACTGTCTGACTAAATTTGCATGTCTGTATATGGGTCCATACATCTACAATTCGAAGATATCAATGGATAAAGAAACAGCGTCTCTTTATAAACCAGCTTTCCCTAAAGAAGTGCCTATTCTACCTTTTCTCCTTACCTCATTTTCAGTCATGCAGTAGAAATGCAGATTTCTCCAATGTGCCACATAGGGTAAGAGATAGCGATAATTGACAGGATTACAGTACAGGTGGACACTGTCTGATTTAATCAACATAATGACATCTGTAAGAAAACAAAATCAAAAGGCAAGTTGTCAAAGGCTTTTTCCTTTAGACATTTTCTCCCCAGAAAATTAGTGAAACTATTCAGGGGTTGGGAGGTAGCTCAATGGTATAGCACTTGTCTAGCAAGGGACTGGATTCAACCCATCCCTTCCACTGAAAGCACATGCGTGCGCGTGCGCGCGCGCGCACAGACACACACACACACACACACACACACACACACACACCTCTCCCCAAAATTGAAACTACTTCAAGGGTGAAGGATATAGCTCTGCGGTACAAGTGCCTGCCTGGCAAGCACAAGGTCCTGAGTTTGATTCCCGGTAACCCCCTCAAAAAAACTACTTCAGAACCAATGTAACAAAACTCTCAACTGAAAATTACTTAATTAGGTAACGTGTTTTTAAGTGACTATAGAATATTCAAGTGTTGATAGCATTTTCTACTCTCTCTATAACCCTCTGGTTATGGTAACACAGGCACAAAACAGATCAAAAGAACAAATTTCATCTATTGAACACAGTGCTTTGCAAAGAACAGCAGAGTAAATCTGTGGTATCAAACATAACTGTGTACTCCACTGCCCAGATACTGTAAATACAAATAGAAACCCCATAACCAAAAGCCACTAGGGTAGGAAAAAGAGAGTGTGAACTATGGCCAATGACGGTTCTTCCACAGAGAGCAGTGTCTAAAACTCTGGGCCACTGGCTCATGTGGCTCCAGGCAGCTACGGGCCTGGAAACCACATGTCAGCTTTGGGAAGGGTTGTCCATGGCAACGAACTCTGTATGCAGGAAAGGCCGGGAGGAAGGAAGCAGAAGCAAGTGGAAATAGCTTCTGTAAATAGACCAGCAGCTCACAGATTAAAGGAACACTGGTGGGTCAAGTAAACAATCTAAAGGGTGCAAGTAAGCTTAAATTAACCAAAGAGACACAGGATGGAGCAGGAATATCAAAACAGTCTGAAAAATAGAAACAAAAATGAAAGCAGTCATATCAAGAAAAAGAAAGCAGAGGCTTCATTCCATGGGTCCTCTGAGACCACACCTCTAACAAGGGAAGGTAAAAGTTGCTGAAGAAGGAGCTGAGCACCTGATGTAGCAGGTTTAAGGCAATTCCGACCCTGTATGGTGTCAGACCATACTTTATGAAACACATTATGTACGTGCAAGGGACTCAGCCCAGGGAGTACTAACCACAGCTGAGCTCACAGCTCAGTGGCTTCCTCAACAAAGCTGGGGAGGATCCTGGCTTTTTAAGTGGCTTCAATCCACACCTTATCAGCCCAGAAGTCCAGGGAATATGTGGGCTCTCAAGAAAGTGCTAATACAAAGGGTAGCGATGGGTAGGAAGGGGGATTCCTCTCACTGCTCAGTACTGGGCTTCCTGGCTCAAGAGCCCTGTCCTAAATCACTCACAGCACTACCATTCACCGAGTCTCAGTACACCCTGATGTCATCATTATAAACACAAGTTTAACAGAGTACACAGATAAAAGAATACAAGAGATGGAGATAAAGATTTTTAAAGTTCCTTTTAAAAATAAACCTCTTGTGTTGGCCTTCTTCCCTCATACAGTTAGAGACTGAAATGCAAAATATATTTCTGATGATTTTAGCTTTCTAATTACTTGTATTTAAAGGTGAATTTATTAATTTAGAAAAAATGTTCACTTATTAGGTATCCATTATACCATGTAACAGAATAAAGACAAAGATAAGGAAAAAAAGCATGTCTCTCAGAATTTAAACTATTTCCTTACTTTCAGTAGTGCAATGTCCTTAGCAACCCTGGTTGCAGTGAAATGTGTAGCTAGATCAATTCAAGATCAATCTTTCCAAACCAGCAGATGCCATATAGCATAAGGAAAGAACACTTTAATAAAAATCTGAAAGAAATCTAAATTGAAAAAAATTCAATGGAAGGAGTGATTTCAGTCGATTTGCCATACTTCTGAATAAAAAAAGAGCTTTGATCAATTATAAGGATAAATACTATTAGGACTATACAACAAAAGAATTTTCACATATACTAGCTCATGGTTTCTCAAACTCCATACTACTGACAGTATAGATCAGGTAATTCTTTGTCACCGAGGGTTGTCCTCAGCAGCATCCCTGGCCCCTACCCAGTAGATGCTAGTAGCACCCCTAGCCTGTTGTGATAATCAAAAATGACTTCAGACACTGTTGTTCCTAGCCGGGCATGGTGGCACACGCCTGTAATCCCAGCACTTGGGAGGCTGAGGCAGAAGGATCGTTGAGAAATTGAAACCAGCCTAGGTTACAAAGTGAGCTCAAGATCAGCCTGAACTGCATAGCCTGCATAGTGAGACCCTGTCTCAAAAAGACCAAAAAAAAAAAAAGAAAAAGAAAGAAAGACAGACAGACAGACACTGTTGTGCCCAGGGAACAACACTGGGCCAGTTGAGAAGCACTATACTAAGGCAAGATCATTTCACATCAGTTGTCTGCTTTCACGCTCCCCCAGCTGCTTCACAAGAGCTGTTTGTCTCCTGTCCAGTTTTATTTGCCTATTCCTGTGTATCCTGACCCATCTGGCAGACAAGTCATGATGCTAAGTCTGTGACATCAGAGATAGCTCCTGGGCAATAGCCCACAGCAGCACCAACACAGGCAGTGTCTCAGGGCTGAAGAAAGGAGAATGTAAGCAGAAAGCTCACATTGTAGTCAGAGGCATTGCCGCTGTGAATTAAAGTCACACAGAAAACAATTACCAAAGATAGCCAAGACAGAGAGCCTTTGTTCCATAACTCAAGATCCACATGCAGTCTTTCTTATAGGCGCAGCCTGCAGACTCATCCTTGAATCACAACTGAAAGTGCTTTCCCTACACACGGGCATGTAACCTGAACCTTCAGCATATAGAAGCAGCGGGCAATTATGAGGAAAACAACTACCTTGTCAATAAGAGACAAAGCCAACCATTGATGCGTACTTTTTCTCCAAGGCTGATTTACCCAGTAAGTATATTGTGAACACTATTGCTAGTCTCTCATCCTGTGGGTGACCAATAGAAGCATATTAACATATCAAGAAAAAAAATGTTACTTTTCACTATTGCAAGGAAAATATTACCCAGGCATAGGGGCACACACATTCTGGGAGGCTTAGCCAGAAGTGTCACAAGTTCTAGCCCAGCATGAACAACTCAGAGACTTAGTGAGATCTTCACTCTAAGCAAATAAATAAAAGGGGTTGGGGGTTAGCTCAGTGCAAAGGCCCCAGGTTCAATGCACTGGTACTCTGGACTACTTTAAATCTGATGTTATTCTATAAGAGAATCATGAAATAAAGATCCAAAGAAATAAACCATCCACTCCTCTATCACATAGAGTTTACCAAAATAGACTTACCATCTAGAACTTCTTCAGAAAATCCCGTTTTCTCAAAATCACTGGTATTCTGATTGTATAAACCAAACAGAAGATAATTTGCCAGCTCTCTGCAGCCTTCATTGTACCTGCTATCAATTCCTGCAAGACAAAGGTTCTGATCAGCTATACTGTTCTGTGACATACACATGAGCCCCAATAATTTGCCTCAAAACCCTGATGTCAGAGCTGCATGTGGTGGTGCATACTTGTAATGCCAACACCCAGAGGCCAAGTATCATGGCTGGGGGTTTTTTGCAAGGAGAAACAATATAATACAGGACACATATTTTACAAAATTATTTATAATAGGCACTCAAAGAATCATATATTAAGAGAGTACAGGAAATCTGTCCATACACTAAAGATCAAAGAATCCAGCCGAGGGCCTGGATCCTATGATAATGTCCTGAATGAATCCAGCTGAAGACCCAGAGTTCATAACAATGCCTCCCATGAGTCCAGCTGGAGGCCTAGAGCCCATGAAAGTATCTCATGCAGATCTGTTTCATGGATTGCGCTGGGAAGGCTCAAAGGTCAGTGGTGGAATCTAGAAAGTCTATGCCAGTGGAATAAAGGATCTGTACTAGCAGGCTGAGGGGTCTGAACTGAAGCCAGGAAGTGACGCTCAAAGCAAGACCCAGGGCACTCCTGAAAAGTACCACAGCCATCCTCAAAAACAGTGAGGTCCCGAGCTCCTACCATGATGAGGACTGCTGAGTTCCCAACAGGAAAGCTAACATGACAAGCTTTTCCAGGAGACTGAGCAATGCACCATCTTGCCCTCCAGAGCCAGGAAGCGATGCTCAAAGTGAGGATCAGAGCTCCCTCAGAGTGAACTGAAGCTATTCTCAGTGACAAGGTCCTGAGCTCTTTGGAAGATGAGAAGAGCCAAGTTCATCAGGAAGGCCAGCATGACAAGCTCCTCCAAGAGAACCAACAGCTCCTTACAGCTTCTCAACAGCTTCCAGCAGGCTCCCAATGGCTTTTACCAGCCTCACTTCTTCTCCAGTTCTGCCTCTTACGCAGTTGGCAACAATCAGATGGGCCTCCCATACTAAGCACCACACTTATTCAGTTCAGCTGGGTGTTACAAGTTGCCCATCAGTTGTCAATCCACCACACCAAAGTAAGAGGATCACCACAAGTTAGAGGTCAGCCTGGGCTACACAGTGAATTCAAGGCCAGCCTGAACTGTATGGAGAGACTGTTACAAAAAAACAAAGCAACAATAAAAATGAAACCGAAGGCTGAAGGCAGCAGCTCATATTAATTTTGTGCTAAGGAACTCTGTAAAAGAAACAAGCTCAGCCAAGAGTTGTCCTTCTTGGATCCTAACATCTATATGGCTCAGAAAAATCAAAGGGCACAGATTATTGAGGTCATTAATTTCTGAAAAGCAATTCTTAAGGATAGAAAGAGCCAGAAAATGGTTCCAGTCTTTCTATGGTTTGTTAATGTTCTTAGAATACTTGCAGTTAGACTAACAATAGGGACTTGAAACATATTCACCTTTCAAAGAGATTTTTAGGCAAATTAAAGTGGTTTGAAAAGAACTTAAGTCATGAAGAAAAGGACAAGTGGATGGAACCACAAACACATATCATTTCACAAATTACTGGGAGCAAGGCACAGGACCATTCCCGATGTTGTGTCTGCAAATGGCCCTTCCAAAGCTTACACTCTAGTGAGGCTGGGGCAGAGATGAATATAAAGGAAGTGAACTGATACTGCTTTTCAAAGCCTCAGGTATGTACACCACTGGTTCTGGGGGTCTGTGATGTCCCAGAGATACAGTTCTGGGCAAGAAGCAAGGCAAGGGCAGGAAGTGGCTGTCTATGAGAGAGTAAGAGGAAAGGGTTGGGGCAGAAGGAGGTCCAGGAATGGTAAGTATCTCACCTTTTAGAGAGGTTATCAAACCTCATTAAAACAGCAACAGCTATTAGGAGGTTGAGAACTATGGGAGGGACACATTCGTTTTTTGTACAATGTCACTACTGACAAGAATTCAAGCTGCCCCAACCCTGGGTTCCACCTACTCACCTAGGATGCAGAGGATCCCGTCAGGCCGAGACTTGCTGCTCTGGGTCAGGATGCTCTGAACCTGGCGGAGTCGGCTGCAGCTACAAAAAGAACAGAAAACAGTTCCCTGACTGAGATCCTACAACAAGGCACAAGGAAGAAGACTTGGCTAGTCTTGCCTGGTGTTAGTATCAGAATTGTAAGATGAATTGGGAAGGGTTCCCTTCCTTCTATTTTCTGGAAAAAGACTGCAGAATTAGCCCAAACTGCCTTATGTTTTTGGAGACTGTGTCTGACTATGTAGCCTGGGCTGACCTCCAGTTTGAGGCAATCCTGTCCCAGTCAGCCACTTTGATCTAGTGAGTAACATCATACCTCTTTCTGAATCTGTTCTGTTATACAGCCCTACACTCATCCAAACAAGAATATTTCTAGCCAAACAACACTATTTCTCTTCCCAAAGGCCCTGGATTCCTTTTTCCCACTGGATTCTTTTAGAAGTTCCCATGCCTAAACTCATTTGCTTCATGACTTGGGGTCATTATCAATGTTGTCCATCAAGATTTGCAAAATGTTCCAAAAGATACCAAAACTAGACCAAAGCATTAAAAGAAACCTACCTAAAAACCAATATTCACTATGAATGTAAGTATAAATCCCTTAATAATATATCATCAAATAGATTTAATCATACAGAAAGAATTATACACCATGGTCTAGTGGTGCTTATTCCAGGAATATCTAAGCCTGGCTCGTTATTCATTCATCAATCAATGTAATCCATCATCACACTATCATAAAACTCATGCTGAAAATTCATTCAACAAAATTTAATACCTATTCACAGTCAAAATACTCAGAAAACTTGAAATAGACTGCTTTCTTCTGTTTTATTTTTTAAAAATCTAAAAACATCTTCCAAGTATAAGTTGGAATTATAGATAATAGTGAAAGACACTGCTTTTCTTCTAAGATGAGGAACAAAGAAAGACATCTGCTCTCATCACCTTTATTATTTAACATAACACCAGAAGTTCTAGCTAACAGCATGTGATAAGAGAAGGAAATGAAAGACATACAGACTACAAAGGAAAAAATAAAGCTTTTTATTTATGGATATGGCCTGCTTGTAATGACAGTCTATATGGAGAATCTCAAGGAACCTAAAAGAAAACTGTAGGACTGGGGATGTAACAGTGGTATATCACTTGCCTAGTATGTGTGAGGCCTTGGGTTCAATCCCCAGCACCATTAAATTAAAAAAGAAAAAGTACAGGAAACCAAAATTTAAAATATAATGCGATTTATAATCTCTCTAGCCAGGTGTGGCAGTGCACCCTATAATCCCAGCACTCAGGAGGCTAAGCAAGAAGATTGCCATGAGTTCAAGGATAGTCTGAACTACATAGAGAGACCCTGTCTCAAAAAAAAAAACCCAAAAAACCCCACCCAACTCTCCGATCATAAAGTACATAGTAAGGTATAAATTCAATAAAATATGCATGGAATGTACCCGATAAAAATTATTAAAAAATAAAAATTATAAAACATCAATGAAAGAAATTAAAAGATGGAGAGACATACCATATTTATGGAACAGAAGACCCAGCACAGTACAGCTATCAATGCTCTAATTGATATACATGTTTAACACAATTTATACCAAACTTCGAGAATTATTATAGATGTAGAGAAGATTATTCTAAAATGTATATGAAAGGCAAAGGAACTAAAATATTTTTTAAGAAATGAGTCACTACACCCAACAGAAAATAATGAAGAATGAATGGTACTGGCTGAAAGACACATAGATCAAGGGAACAGAACGGAACAGCCAGGGGTGCTCCAGGGCCACAAGTACTTAGCACGAAGTACTTACATAGAAAATGTAGACAGAAATAGACCTACCAAATAGACCCAAATAATTTTTAACACAAATGTAAAAGCAATTCAGTGGAGAAAGGATAATGTTTTCAATTATGGTGCTGTCCAAAAACATGAACCCTAGCCTTATATAAAAATTAACTCAAAAGAAATCATAAATTTAAATCTACTTTTAGAAGAATATAAGAGAAAGTATTTGGGACATCTGGTGAAAAGTTCTTAGACTTGACACCAAAAAGTATGGTCTATTTTAAAAAACAGATCTGTATTTAAAAATATGGTGGTACTGGCGATTGAACCTAGAGAGAACTGAGCTACATCTTTAGCTTGCTTCATTTTATTTTGAGATAAGATCTCATTTAGTTGTCCACTCTGGCCTTGACCTTACAATGAACATGTCTCATCCTCCCAGAAACAGCTGAGATTAGAGGCATGTGCCACCAGGCCCACCAAGTTCACCAAAACTTTAAACTTTTTCTCTACAAAAGACTTTGTTTTATTTATTAGTACATGTCTGTGATATATAATGAATAAATGAATCACGGGGAGCTGGAACATGCACATATCACATCTTAGTTATTTTTATTTTCCCCTCCCTCTCCTTCCCTCCCGTCTCTATCCCTAGATCCCCTTCCAAACTGCAAAAGGCTTACTTCCCTGCTTCCCCTAATCTATCTTTGATTTTTGTTCTTTAAATTATTTACACTTGTTTCTCACATAAAAGAAGCCATAAACTGGGCACGGTGGCCCACGCCTATAATACCAGCACTCAGGATGCTAAGACAGGAGAATTGCCTCAAATTTAGGGCAACCTGGGTTACACTGTTAGGTATTCAAGCCCAGCCTGATCTATATAGTAAGGCCTGTCTCACAAAAAAAAAAAAAAAAAAAAAAAAAATTTAAAAGAAACAAAAAAAAATTATTTTGACGGATTTGAAAATGATTTTTTTGGATATTACTGCAAAAGCACAGGGAACAAAGCAAAAATAAACAAATTAGACTAACAAAATTTAGAGCCTCTAAAGGACATAATAGAATGAAAAGGCAACAAGTAGAATGGGAAAAAAGTATTCACAAGCAAATATCTGGTAAGAGGTTATTACCTAGAATATTAATGAACTCCTGTCAGTAAACAACAAAAATCTGATTCAAAAATGGGCTCGGGTAGACTAGGAGTGTAACTCAGTGGTAGAGCACTTGCCTAACATGTTCAAGGCCCTAGGTTCAATCTCCAGAACTGTAAACAAACAAGACTAGGCAAAAGACTTGAACAGATTATTTTACCAAAAAAAGACAAATAAATGGCTGATAAATACATGAAAAGATGTTCACTATTACTAATCAACAGGGTAAAGCAAATAAAATCCACAATGAAATATCACCTTACACCACTCAGATGTGCTATTATTTTAAAACAATAACAACAACAACAAAATAGCAATATCAATGACAGGGAGAAACTCGAACTCCTGTGCACTCCTGGTGAGAATGTAATGGTGGCCAAAATTAACAAAAGAATCATCATATAATGTAGCAATTCCACCTCTGAGAATAAACCTGAAAGATGTGAAAGCAGGGCTCAAAGTGCTATTTGTGTACCCATGTTCACAGCAGTACTATTCACTATAGCGAAAAAGGGAAAAAACCCGCACCGATAGCTAACAAAGTGCAGAACAACAATAATCAAAAAGCAGAACATAGCAGACAGAGTATTACTCATCCCTAAAAAGGCAATTCTGCCACATGCTACAATGTGGATAAACCTTGAGATACTATAGTAAGTGAAGTGTGCCAGCCACAGAAGGGGACAGTCTGTGTGTACTATATCTAGAATAGTCGACATCATGGAGAGAAAACAGAATGGTGGCTGTTAAGGGTCATGGGGAAGAGTGAATAGGGAGTTACTGCTTAATAAGTACAGAATTTCTGTTTCACAAGATGAAGAGTTATGTGAATAAATGATGGTGATTTAGCCTAACAATGTGAATGTACTTAGTGGCACTGAACAACACTTAAAAATTGCTAAGATGGTAAATTTTTTGTGAACTTGAAAATAATTTTTAAAAATTTAGAATTTTAGAAAGTCTGTGTATGTGTAGGGTGTGTGTTGTGTGTGTGTGTTGTGGTCTTAGGGCCTGGCTATGTACTTGTGGCCAGCCTTGAACTCACAACAATCCTCATGCCTCAGCCTCCCAAGTGCTGGGATTATGGGCATGCACCACCATGCCTAGCAAAAGTTAGTGCTGTATAACATGAAGTCAGCAGAAAGGGAGACTTTCACTTGATTTGTTAAAAATGTGAACAGGGAAATAACTGTGAGACAGCTGGGAAAAATGATTATGGACTGGGCATTTGACACTGGGGATCTGCTATAATTTTCTTAGGTGAGATAATATGCTTATATAGTATACTTTTTCTTAGCAGATGCATAAATACTTAGAAGTGAAGTATCATAAAGTCTGTAATTTACTTCAAAAAGGTAAACATAGAAGAATGAATAAGGGAAAGAAAAACATAAACACATATAGCAACATATTAAAAATGACTGAGTCTATATGATGAGTGCAATGGGTATTCATTGACTATTCTTTCACCTTTTCTATAGGCTTGAATATGTTTATAATAAAAATTGCGGGCTAGGAAGAAAGAGTCATGTGGGGAAACTTAAGGTTGTAGAAGCAGCAGTACAGACACAGTAAGATAAACAAGGGAATTAAGAAAATTTCTTTCCCTGGGAAATGATCACCTGCCCCCTCTCCTCTTTTTAATGTTTAATAGATTGACCTGGCCCTCATTTTCCGCACTGGGAAGTTGGTCCTTTGGCCATTTCCCAATCCATCTAGAGAGTGTGCTTACTGACTGCTGATGTGACCAAGAGCTCTTTGGTTTTCAAACCACAGGCAGCCAGTGACAAAAGCACGAATAGGTCACATGACCATGAGCTGAAAAGCTCCCCCACTACTGCTGCTGAAAGCCAAGACAATACTGGAAACAGTTTCTTTTCCACAAGTACAGTATCTCCGCCAAATAAAACACAGGCACATAAAACAATGAAAGACTCTTTTCAGGGTAACACATTATGCTAATTAGTGTTTCTTGTCAAATGAGTAAAATTACATTCTGCTTTTTTCCTTTACACATCTTCTTGCTTCCTAAATCTAATATAGAATATAACCTATTGTCATTGAGCCATGAAAAATGTCACTGAATTATTCACCTTTTAAGTAAAAAATGTTCCTAAAAACCCTCATAAACTTATACAGAAAACAGCAATCACTCATATTTCCAGTGCTCATAGTTAACCACTATCAGCATGTTGGTATATTTGCTTTTATCTATGTTAGTGTTTTCTGGAGCTACATATGCAAAATAATAATTTATTGTCCTTTTTTGAGAAAAAAAAAGAGGAATATTACCTATGAAACTGAAGTCTTCATTGCTCCCCATGCCTGACATCACAACTATGATGAGAGTTTGCTGTGCACCCAGCAAGTCTTTTTTAAAAACAGAAAGTATCAAACATACAACAAGTTTCCACAATAATGGTGCATTTCCAGGTCTATTTAAGCATGACTGGCACTTCCTGGATAGACATGTGGTTGTCCAAAACTACAAATTTCCACTTTTAGAAGACATGTAGACTTGGGTAACTCAATAGTACAGTTTACATCCAATATGCTACTTCATACTATAATTTATTTCTGATTTTTCTTCAGTTTAGACTCCATATTTGGACATGATAGATGGTAAGATGAAGAACCCAAGACCTGAACAGATCTTATCCAAGATCACAAGGCTAAGTAAAGATTAGTATCACAAGAACCAGAACCAGTGTGACTAGGTACCCTGTCTCTGAAGTTTTTCTTTTTTGCTATAGCTATTTTCCTGACAAAATCATCTGTAGATACAATATTTTTGAATTCAAAACAATCATCTGTTCTTTCTATCTTCCATTTTATAAAAGTCTGATACAAAAGTACTATAAACAAAGTAATATCAGTAATTCACTTATGTGTGAGTTTAAATTTTTTTTAGCTCTTTATTGCTCTGGAATGTTTTACTTTTTTTTTTAGGCAGGGTTTCGCTAAGCAGTTCAGGCTGGTCTTGAACTCATTATGTAGCCCAAACTGGCCTTGAACTCAAGGTGATCCTCCTGTCCTAGCCTCCCCAGTGTTAGGATTACATGCATGCCCTACCACGCCTGGCCCTGGAATGTTTTACTTTTATGAAATAAGATTCTAACTGTATTTTCACAGGATTTTTTTTTTTTTTTTGAGACAAGAGTCTCATTATGTAGCGCAGGCTGGCGTGGAACTCAGGCTATCCTCCTGCCTCAGCCTCCAAGTGCTGGGAATTTAAGCGGGTGCCACCACACCTGGCTCTAACTGTACCTTGTTCCAACACTGTATACTGATCCTTTTAATCTCCTGATACAGAATGGCAATTTAGTATATGCCATATATAGTTGAATCTAACTTTTGAATCTCTATTTAATCTATTTTTCTATTCTCCCAGAAATGCTACATTAAAAAAAATCAGAGCTTTAACCTATGCTAGCTATTAAACTTTCTAGTATAAAAGATTATCTTTAGAGATGATAAGGCAACTCCTATCATCATTGTTTAAATGATGCATTGTTTTTACTGAATATTTTTTCTTTAGGTTGAAGTATAAAATCAGCTCATCAAATTCCGTAAAAATTTCTGCTGAGAATTTATATTATAATCATACTGAATCTGGTCGGGCATGGTGGTGCATGCTTATAATCCCAGCACTCAAGAGGCTTGAGTGCAGGATCACTGCGAGTTTGTGGCCAGCCTAAGATACATAGTGAGTTCAAAGCCAGTCTGTAGTGAGACCCTGCTCAAAAAATAAAACAAAACAATCACACTGCATCTGGAATATATATGTCTCTCTTTTCCTTCCTCTCTTGTTTAATATTCTCATATCAAGTTTTACATTTTTATTTATAAAACAGGTCATATACATTCTTACTAGGCTGACAATTAGGTATCTCATCATTTTTTGTTCCCATTTTGAACATAATCTTGAGTCCATCACATTTTTCAAAGTTTATATCTGCTAAACTATAATTTTAGCATTAATATATTTGTCTATTGTCAAATTTTCTTTTAGTTTTATCTAAAATCATTAATTCAAAATTTTACTGAGTACCTACTATGTGCTTGGCACTGGTGAGCCCTGGAGATTTAGCAATGGAACAAAGAACAAAAATCCTTAGGTCAAAAATCTCAGAACTTACATTTTAATGGGAAAGAGAAAAGGGAGGAGAGATAAAATAATAAGTAAAATACGCCTGTCCCATGGTGGCAAATAGGAAGGTGTGAGTCCCAGGAGGAAGGTGGATTAGTTTTAAATAGAAAAATCAGGAAAGAACTTGTGGAAGTGAGATCTCAATTACATAGCAAGAGCAAAAGACCTAAAAGGGACTGTCCCTGAGATCTGTATGAATAGAAGAGAATGGGGAAAAAAATAGCAAGAAAGCCGGGTGTAGCCACGCAAGCCTGTAACCCCAGCACTCTGGGAGGCTGAGGCAGGAGGATCGTTACAAGTTCAAGACCAGCCTGCGCTACAAAGTAAGCTCAAAACCAGCCTGAACTGCATGGCAAGACCCTGTCTCAAAAAACCAAAAAGAAAATAGCAAGAAATTAACAGCAAGTTAAAAAACAAAGCTACGTGTAGATGTAGAGGAACAGGGTGCTAAGGTCTTAAACTGACCATTTGAGCATTTTACTTAGAGTGCTTTGGAAAGATACATGAAATTACTTTCATTTTAATAAGATCACTCTATTTTGCTGTGTTAAAAGCTAACTGTGTAGGTAAGAGTTGAACGTGGGAGCAGAGATCTTACTGTATAGGCTGGTTTAAATGAGGAATGAGTGTTAAGTCTCAAGCAGGTATTTTGAGGGGGCAACTGCTAGTTTTAATTTTGTTAACAGATTTCCTAATAACAGTTCTTGCATTTCTGGGACAAATCCTACTTGTGTGTGAAGTAGTATCATTGCTATGTAGTATTTATAGGTTTAATATACTATTGTTCTATAAAGGACTTTTACATTTGTAGTTTTCCTTTACTAATCAAGCACTAGGATTATGCCTGCCTCAGAGAATGGGGAGCTTTCTGAGCTACACACTCCACTCAGTATGCTTTCCAATTCTCTCCTCCTGGATACATACCCTGTGCCTGTTTCTAGTCATCATGATTTACCCAGGGGCAAACCAGGTCATATGAAGTCTTTCTCAGAAACATCTACTTTAGAGATGGATGAGGATGGCCTCTAGGATCATGATATAGGAAGAATAGTTTGGAGTTATAAAAACCATCTCTGATTGAGGAAGGTATGGTCACAGGGGAAAATGCAGCCAGGCAGTGAGATGCAGAAATGAAAGGCAGCACTGAGAGGCAACCATCTTAATAGCTTGTTTTTTTTGTTTGTTTGTTTGTTTTTTTTTTGCGGTACTGGGGATCGAACTCAGGACCCTGCGCTTCCGAGGCAAGCGCTTATTCCACTGAGCTATATCCCCAGCCCCAATCTTAATAACAGTCTTGGTTCAAATGCTGAGGTCCCAGTTCCTTGCAGCTCTTTCTAACACCCCTGCCCTTCCAGCCAAGTAAGCCCATACATGCCCTTCACTTAAATTCTGAGTTGGGTTTGTGTCATCTGCAACAGAAAACATCCTTTGCTCTCTTTCTTTCCTTCCTTCCTTCCTTCCTTCCTTCCTTCCTTCCTTCCTTCCTTCCTTTCCTTCTTTCCTTCCTCCTTCCCTCCCTCCCTCCTTCCCTCCCTCCCTCCTTCCCTCCCTCCCTTCCCTCCTTCCTTTCTCCATTCCTTTCTTTCTTTCCATCTTTCTTTCTTTCTTTCATTCTTTCCTTCTTTCTTGTTATCTTGAGACAGAGTCTCAACTATGTTGCCTAGGCCATAAGCTGGCCTCAAACTGACTCAGCCACTCCAAGCTTGCTGGGATTATAGATATTTGCCACTACACCCAGAAGAAGCCCTCTTCTGAATGCAAAATCAAGCCAGGAAACATTTAGGGTTGAAGCATATTGATGTATACTACTTACTGCAAAAGCATTAAAAAATGGGTAGAGAAAGAATGGAAACAGACACAGATAGATAGATCTAAGACAAATATACCAAATATATTAAGTATAGTATATTAAGTATAGAATCTAGATATAACTATGAATATATGAATGTTCACTGAACAATTTTTTCAATTTTCAACAGAAGTAACAAGACCTGTACCAGCATTAATCTGGACTTCAGGTACTAACTAAAACAACCTCACTGTAGGACCACTCCAGGTTTAAGAAAGCTGGCCCTGCATTAATGTGGCAAGTCGCAATTACTTATTCCCTTTGCATAACTAGAGACTTGGAGGAAAAGTAGAGGTGGGTCATGTGGCAAGTCAATAACTGCCATTTCACACTGATATCTTTGCTACAGCCAACAACTCTTCAATGAAAAAAGCAAAGTCAATGTTGCTGCTATCATGGCCAATTCATAGTCAACCACCAACCATAAGGTGACTCAAGCTGGAGGGACACATACATACACATATGATATTACTGAAAATATGCCAGCATCATTTAACTGTTTTTGATGGTTTTCATTCTCTTCTAATACTTTCATGAAGCTCACCAGAGCCATTAGTAATCAAGGCAAGGTAACTCATTCCACCTAAGTCCCTGTGGTAAAAACAAACAGTTGCCTAATTTGTATCCATTTTCTCCTTTTTTCTTACAAAAAGAAGGCTGAATTCTTTTGCTTCTAGAGCTGGTCAATGAGAAGTCATTAAGGGGAAGCTTCTAAGAAAGCTCTATAAAGGAAACTGACTGCCAGATGTGGTGGTAAATGTCTGTAATCCTAGCATTTGGGAGGCTGAGGTAGGAGTGAGTTCGGGGCCAGTCTGAACTACATGGCCAGACCCTGCCTTAAAACAAACAGCAGCAGCAACAAAAGAACCCTGATTAACCTAAGGAGAACATGCCTTTCCTTTCTCCTTCTTACTTGACGGACAGGATGGCTGGAGTTCCTACAGCCGTTTTGGGACCATGTAACTACGGTAAAGACAAAAGTCAATTGCTAAAAACGGCAAAATACAAACACAGAAGAGACCTGGTTCCTTGATGCCTTTATACTAGGACTGGCTTACTCTCCTCTAAATATATCTTTTGCAAGAGAATAAAGTTAATAGGTACTTTTCCAGGCTTCTGTTACCAGGTATTAATCGTAATTCCTCATAAGCCATTGGTTAAAATTCATGTCTAGTTCCACTTCATGTTGATGCATATTTCATTAATTCATTTTTTCTTTTTTCTTTTTTTTTTGCCTTTTTGAGACAGGGTCTCACTATGCAGTTCAGGCTGGCCTTGAGCTCACTTTGTAGCCCAAGCTGGTCTTGAATTTGCAATGATCTTCCTGCCTCAGCCTCTGAGTGCTGAGATTACAGGCGTGCACCATCATGCCCGGCGATTAATTCATCTACAGTACACTCTACAAACCAAATTCAAGAACTTCATCCAGGGATGGTGGTGTATTATTGAATCCCAGCACTTGCTGAAGCAGGCATAGCAAGACCCTCTCTCAAAATAAAAAAATAAAAAAGAACTGGGTTCAACCCCCACCACTGTTAAATAAATAAATAAATAAATAAATAGTGAGCCGGGTTCAACCCCCACCACTGTTAAATAAATAAATAGATAGATAGATAGATAGATAGATAGTGAGCCGGGGCATACCTCAGCGGCATAGCACCTGCCTGGCAAGCATAAAGTCCTGAGTTCAAGTCTTGGTAATTACTTAATAAATAAATAAATATTGAAGAATTTCTGAAAATGCTAACTACCACAAATGGAAAATGTTTTCCAGAAGTCTATGTATCACATTCCACTGTAAGCATATTTTTTCCATTTTCTTCCTTTTCTACAGCTTTCTATGAGCATTTCCTCACACAATCTGCTCTTTGTAAAGTCAGTTTCACAAGTTTTCATTCAGAAACCATTCACAGTTACTTTCTTTCACTTCTTTGCTATTAAAAGCATGCCAGATCTAAATGAAACGTGGAATCCTGAAATGGATCCTGCAGTAGAAAAAAGACATGTAGGAAAATGGGAAATTCAAATAAAGTGTAGCACTAAATCCCAACTAAATAAAAGTTTACTTTATTTTACCAGCATACTTTATTGTACCAGCATTCAACATTATATGTAAGATGTTAACATTAGAAGAAGTCACACAACAGGTATATAGGGATACTCTGCACCATATTTGCAACTCATATACAAATCTAAAATTATTTCAAAACAAAAAGTTAAAAAGCATGCCAAATGAATGAACCTCAGACCTGGGCTCAAAATCACAGATACCAGTTTTAAGTACCCACACTGCAAAGCCTGCTTTTCCCTTCTTTTTTAAATTTCAAGGCAAAAACAATAATTTAAATTATATAACCTACACGGCAAGGCAACTCTCATCATTTACTCTCTCTTCTTTAAATATTACATTAGAGAGCAGCTCCAAAGCTAGGAAATACTGTCAAGATACTGTGCAGTATTCATGCGAGGGTACTCACAAAATAAGTCTACAGTATACTGTCTTCCAGATACATTAAAAGGCAGATACCTATGCCTCTACCCCTGGGCCAGAAACAAAGTCATAAAAGGTTAACTAAGCACGTGGTTTTGTTTCCACAGGAACCACACCAAACCTAGCTGGCCAGCATCTAAGCAAGTATATTACAGGCTAAACTGTCACATTTTTCAGACAATCAAGGGATCAAGGGCATGATCTTGCTTTGTATTTTGGGTTTTCTTTTCTTGTACTTTGTGTGGGTGTGCGTGCATGTGTACACGTGTGTTCCTGCGATTGAATCTGGGACTGAGCTACATCCCCAGCTATGGTTGTGCGTATGCATATACAGGCATATTTACATATATGGGGGTTTTAGCATGTGCGGGAGTACTGATATGTACATGCATTTTGATGTGGATGGGTGTTGACATGTGAATTCTTGGTGACACATGTGCATTAAGACGTGTCATTTGACATGTGTATTCTTATCAACACGTGTTCTTACGTGCATTTCAACTAGAATTGATGTGTGTGCGCTTTGATGCGTATATTTGTTTCCACATGTATGTGCATTTTCATGAGTGCACTTTCAAACATGTGTACTAACATGCATGTGCATATTTGTATTTGTATATGTATTTACATGCACATGTGCACTGTATGTATATTTTTTATCTCTTCATCTATTTATTTTTGTATATGAGACAAGGTCTCACTAAATGTCACCCAGAGTTGTCAGTATAGCATCACTATCATGAACCACTTTCTCACCACCTAGCTCACAAATGTGACTTCATTCTCTGAACACCCATGAAATTTAACATAACCCACACATGGACTTGCAATTATTTTCTATTCAATAAGTAGTGAAAGCAGTGTTTTATTATGACTAATAATACCAATTCACTTAATACTGCTATGTGCTTAATACTGATCTAAAAACTAGGGGAAACAAAGTACAAAATAGCAATTAAAAATGGCCCCATCCCGTTGGTAATTTCCAGGAGTACCTTAATAAAGAAGATGTTCCACCTGTATGTGTTACAGAGGAGCCCCAGCACAGGAACTCTTTACATTGTCAAAGCACATCCTCCAGCAGCTTCTTCATAAAAAGTGTACAGGATGTCAAATTTTGAGATCTTGCATATGTGCAGTGTATTTATCCTTTCCTCATATCTGTCTGAGAATTTGGCTGGATTCAGAATCCTATATGGGAATCCATTTTCCTTCAGGAGGCACTGTTTGCTTCCTTATCTTCTTTCAATCCTGAAAGAATCTCATTTTCCCCCTGAATATTAGGCCTCCAGCATACTAGGCAAGTGCTCTACCACTGAGCTACATCCCTAGCCCTGGTATTTGTACTGTGCTAGATTCCTGGTGAGCCCTTTTAATCCAGAAGCTCACGCCGTTTGGTTCTTAGGGTTTTTTGGTTTTCTGGGATGATTTCTTCAGGCCATCAAATGATAACCACTTGCTATCCCTCGATCACTGTCTCTATTATCACTCCTACCTTAACTCACACTAATCTCACTTTGTACCATGATCTTCACCTCTCAGTTCTGACTCTTCTCCAAAAGTGCTGCCCTCTATCCTACAGTCATTCCTTCCCACAACACACACATTCAAGCTGTTCAACACAACTGTATAGAAAGTGGACAACTATCCTAACTGGGTCTCACTTTACATTTATAAACACAAACACCAAATGGGCACTTTTGTACCCAGCAATCCTAAAGCAATTCCTCCCTCAACTTATTCTTTCCTATTCTCCCGGATGAACTTTACATCTTTCTGCTCAAATTTGGAACACCTTTCCACCCTTCACTTTCAGCTGAAGAGTATCCTTTTTATGTGCCTGAGAATACAGAAGTACAATTCTACTATGTGCTCAGGAGACAAAAACATCTGATAGACATCACTGGTGACTATCATAGCCTTAAAAAGAAGCCTCTAATTCTGAGCAATAATATTTTAACTCTTGATCTCCATTCTCCATCTGTGAAAATGAACTCTGCTGCTAGACGAGAACCACGCTCTTGCAAAGTTTACGTATGGGTCTTTAAGAATGTAACTTCACCAGTTCAGCCTGCTTCTTTCATCACTCAGGAGTCAAAGATAGCGAAGAGACCAAATATAGGTGACAGGAAAAGGCTAAGCCCAAAGCCACTTGAGAATGTTCAATGTCAAAAGTGATGGAAAAGTGGAAAAGCTTCAATAGATAAGGAAAGCATGCTCAATTACATAGAGGTAGTAAAAGGACGGTAAAGGCACAGACTAGCTAGGCCTTGGTGTTACTACTTGAGTAGTAACTCCTTGTCTGAAATCTAACAGGTTTCATTCAAACCACTGATGAAAGATTGAGTTAGGCATGACTAATAAAGTCAGCCAACATACTTCTTTTTAACATAAAAGCACTACCTTAAACACACACACACACACACACACACACACACACACACACACACTCTGCCATGCTCCTAGAAACAAAGAAGGCAGCAGTTACTTATTGTAAAATTGACTTTGCTCATCCTAGAAGTTTCTAAAAACGTTAAGTCAAGGTTGCTGAGCTCAAGATGATCTGGGATAAACCCCAAGTCTACAGGGAAC
Source organism: Dinomys branickii (assembly GCA_004027595.1). Lineage (NCBI taxonomy): Eukaryota > Metazoa > Chordata > Mammalia > Rodentia > Dinomyidae > Dinomys > Dinomys branickii. The sequence continues at coordinate 29,557 of PVLD010004084.1, forward strand.
CTAGATTTAATGGATGGCTGCTCTGAGGTCTGAAGTATTCTCTGCAACTTCTATACAAAGTTCAAATACTTTCAAACGGTGAAAATGACTGGCAGAAACATTGCGGTGGACTGGAGATGGTTGCCACAACAGCCAAACACTCGAAACTAAGTCCATTAGGAACTGCATTAAAGGGCAGAGGAGTTCACATGACATCAAATTAGAAGAAAACCAGGACACTTCTTCTGTCCTTTATTCATTCAACAAACATATGGAGGGGGAGGGTGCTAGTGTGTGAGAAGGAATACTGGGAAGTAAAACAGGGTCAAAATTCTAAGCATTAGCTCTTTTGCTTTTTTTTTTAGCTTTTGCTTTTCATGCATTCGGGTCTGTGTAAGACAACCTCGTGAAACAGATTAACGCAGAATACCTGAAATACCATAACAATATAGTTAAGTCATTATTTAACATATAAGTTGACGATCCCCTTTCAAGGGAACAATACTATATTTGCTTTGCTAAGTGGCTAGAATAAAGAAAAAGCAAACAAGTAAGAAATCCCTCTTCTGGTTTAATGACAGTTTAACAGTACCAAAGCTCATTGCTCACTGGCTCGCTCACCCTGCCCCTTAAGGTCTCTGCTGCAATCCCTCTGTTATTCCAACCTCCACCCACACTTCACTAGTGACCCCGTACCAGCTCCATCAAAAACAATAACCAGACTACTGTATCAAGGTCAGCCCCAAAGACACAGGCAGCAGACTCTTCCCTAGTAGCAGATCCTCCGCACTGCCCAGTTAACCAGGCGCTCTGTGTCTGGGCTCAGGGGCCTGGCATTTCCGAGGTTCTGGCTCTCTTCTCCCTATCTGGCTAGTTTTCTCTCTTGTGCCCCAAATGACCTCCACTTCCTCCCAACCCCAGCTCCCACCTGGAATGAGAGGCATCGCGATCCAGGTTGGGGGAGGGAAAGAGGGGGATCTGCAATAGGGAAGATGCTATCCGCAAGTATGCAAGGGGTCACGGGTAATCCTTAGGGAAGCCGCTGTCAAAGGCAAGGGCTCTAGACTCTACAATAGCCGGGCTTTAAGGCACGCGGCTTCTGAGCGACATCCGTTTGAGGTTCTTTACAGGGGACCTATTGTGTGAGGGAAATGTCTTATCGAGGCAGCCGTTGGGGGGGGTGCCACCGCGTAGGCAAGTCAGTCCTGGGGAAGTCACCGGGGTTTCTCTACAGGGGACTCTCTCTGGAGGGAAAGCCGTATGATTGTGGCCATGTCACAATAGGGGGTCTTCGCGGGGACCGTTGTGGGATCGTCTACAGAACAGCCAGCCCTCGGGGCCTCTGCAGATGGCGCCGCTCCGGGGAACGCTCCTCCAGTAACCTACCCGAGGACGCGTCCGCAAGGAAGCCATGTCGGGCCACGCCCTGCGGTGGGAGGCGTCGCGGGACCCCAACACCCCGCATCCCCGCCCCGCCGCCCCTCTGAGACCTCGGCCCAGCGTACCTGACGGAGGGCGACCCGCGGCCGAAGCCGCCAGGGGACCGGGCGCGGAGCAGCCCCAGCCGGTGCGAGGGGTACACGTCCATGGCGACAGAAGCGGAGGAACGGCGCGGCTGCGAGGGTCGCGCAAGCCCGCCGGCAGCTCGAGGCCCGGCGGCCGGGAGGGGCGGGGGGCGTGCCGGGGGCGGGGCGCGCGCGCACGGAGTGCTTGTGGGGGCGGTGGGACGGGCTGGGGTTGGGGGTGGCTAGGGCCGCGCCCTCCTTAGGCCGTGAGGCAGCTGGGCCGGACTTGGGGGACTGGGGTGTGGAGGATAAGGGATGCCGAGGCACAGCTGTACCTCGTCCTCAGCCGCCTCACCACCCAGTAGGATTGTGCGGCGCCCCCGGCGCGCACACGCACGCGCTCGGGGGCGGGGCCTCGTCCAAGCCCCGCCCCCAAGCCCGGCCTCTAGCGCAGCGTTCCGCTGCATCCACACTGCGGCCCCATGCCCCTCCTCCGATCCGAGCTTTCCTGCCGGGACCTTCCCGGAGGGTGCCTCAGGCTGACTTTTCTCAGCTGCTCCTCTTTGTCGCACCCATCCTTCAAACACCTAGCCGTTTCCCAGCAGGCCTGGGGTTAACGATGCGCATTCAGCCCAGAGCAAGGCATGGACGTTAGGTGCTCATAGGATCCCGGAGGATCCTGTCCTTCGCTGTTTAGTCCTGGTTCGACCTATTTCCAGCTGCGGGGCTCCAGACCAGAAACTTAATCCCACCGAGCCCCAGTCTTTTTCTGTGTAATATAGAGGAAAATGTTTCATTGACAGGGTTCCCAGATTTCCTGCATATACAGGGCCTATCTAATGATTTCGTACGTGTCCGTGTCATGTATTGACTTTGTCAAGATTCTTAAATACCCTGTATTCATCTTTCTTTTGTATTAAAATAATTATCTAAGGCTGTTTTTGCGTTACAGCAATTGGCACTTCCATTACTTAAATGACAGTCTGAAAATCCTCCTTCCAACAATGAAAATCCCATCAATAATCCGTATGGTGTTTCCTGCAAGTTTAGTTGAGGAGAAACTAAAACAAGGGTTGTAGGAATTTAAAGGACTTATTTTTCACATTTAAGGAAGGAAAAGATTTTTTTGACCCTAGTCCAAGTCGTGAACCACCATTATTTAGAAAAAGCATCAGTACACAATCAGCCAATCAGTTACAGTCTCACTCCGGGTTTATGTTTCTCAAAATCAGCCAGTCATCCACAGCTTCTGAAAGAAAATCAATGGGAGTCCCTGAAAGTTAGCCAATCATTGACAGCGCTAGGTTTCTAGGCACTAGCCAATCAGCTTCCGAATCACACCAGTGACCAGCCTTCCGAAGGATACCCAGTTATCAGCTGTCTTGCTCCAGTGACTGCACTGAAGTACCTGAGAGTCCGCTAAATACTGCCAACTTCTTGAAAAATCCCACCAGTTCCTAAAGGTCCATCTTTCTAAAACCTGATACACAGCTCTGGCTTTGTTTAGAGATTATCCCTTGCAAGTGCAGTGCTCCTTTGCAAGCAGATTTATTGTTCATAAGCAAATTTAAAGTTTGCAACTCTTTTAAGATTCAACTCACATTTACAGGTAGGTGTGAATTGATTTTTTTTCAGAGGCAATGACTCAACCATGAGACTTATCAGATACACCCTTTTCAATTCTTGCTGTGGTTGCTATTATCAATTTTTTAAAGTTTTTTGTTGTTGTTGTTTGTTTTTTGAGGGAGGGTCTCACTGTGTAGCCCAGCCTGGTCTTTTTTTTTGACTAGGAATCAAACTCAGGACCTCAGTGCTTGCCAGGCAGGTGCTTGTGCCACTGAGCTATATCCTTGGCCCCCAACCTGGTCTTGAATTTATTTTGTAGCTCAGGCTGGCCTTGAACTTGCACCAAACCTCTTGCCTCAGCCTCCTGAGTGCTGGGATTACAATGGAGCACCACCACACCCAGCCTACTATTATAAATTTTTAAAAACAATCAAATGAGTATATAAACAGTTGTCCAACTGTCACCACAATCATTTTTAGAACATTTTAATACCCTAACAGGAGACCCTTTACCTACTGGCAGTCATTTCCCATTTCTCCACCAGTCTATCTCTGAATTTACCTATTCTGAACATTTTGTATAATCGGAATCATGTCTAAATGTCCCCCCAAAGCCTCATGCAATCATAGGTGGAGCTTTTTAGAGGTGGCTGACTCTAGAGTGTGTGACTGATTCATAGTGCAAAGCAGGATTAAGGGTGCTAGGGGGGCTGGGGATATAGCTCAGTGAAATAAGCGCCTGCCTAGCAAGTGCAGGGTCCTGAGTTCGATCCCCAGTACCGCCAAAAAAAAAAAAAGGGTGCTAGGATTAAGGTGAGTGATTATTAAATCACTCCACTGATTGGTTTGGCAGCACTCTATTCTTGGTAGCCTGGCTACAATATAAAGGACAGGAAGAGGCTTGTCCTGTTTCTTGCATGCTTTGCTACTTTACACCTGCCATAAATGCTTTCTCCTCTTCAGCGCCTGTCTGTCATGCCACCCTGCCTTGGAGCCAGCCCATTATGGACTGAAACCTCTACAAACTGCGAGCTAAATAAACTTTTCCCCTTTAACTTTGGGTGTTGGATATTTTATCTCAACAGGAGAAAAGTAACTAAGACACATATATTATGTAGTGTTTTGTCCCTGGCTTCTATTTAGTGTGGTGTTTATAAGATTTATCTGTGTTGTCACATGGATCAGAATTTTGCTCTTTCTGATTTTTTAAAAATTTTATTTGTTTATTTATTTATTTATGTGCAGGATCTCACTATGCAATTCAGGCTGGCATTGAGCTCACTTTGTAGCCCAGGCTGGTCTCAAACTTGGAATGATCTTCCTGTCTCAGCCTCCCGAGTGCTGGGATTACAGCCATGCACCACCATGCTAGGCTTCTTTTTATTTTTCAATATTACACAGTAAATAATGGAATTCTATTCTATTACATACTACATCTTGCTTATCCATTTATCAGGTAATGGATATTTGGGTTATATGCAGGGGAATTTTTTTTGCTATTTTTTAGGTAATGCCATTATGAATATTTGTGTAAAATTTTTGTGTAGACATATGTTTTTACTTCTCTTGGGTATAAACATTGAGATGGATTGCTGGATCACATGGAAACTGTTTAGCCTTTTGACAAAAACTCCAAATTGTTTTCCAAAAAAACCAGCACCATTTGTATTCCTGCTAGAAAGATACAAGGGATCTAATTCCTATACATCCTAACACTCATTCTCTATTTTTTGGTAATAGCCATCTTAGTGAGTATGAAGTGGCATTGTAGTTTGAATTTGCATTTCCATGACAGCTAATGATCTCAAGTATATTTCATGCGTGGTTGCATTTGGCTATCTGTATATTTTCTTTTGAAAAATGTCTGTTCAGATCTTTTGTCTTTTTTCCCTCTATTCTGAGATAGGTTCTCACTATGTGGTCCCAGCTGTCCTTGAGCTCCCCGTGTGTCCCATACTGGCCTTAAACTTGTGATCCTCCTGCCTCAGCCTTCCAAGTGCTGGGATTACAGGTGTGTACCACTATGCCCAACCATTTTATTTGGTTATTTATTTATTTGGTTTTTTTTAATGCTATTTGTCTTAAATCTAAATTGTAATAGCTTTTTATATATTCTAGTGCCATATCATAGATGATTTGCAAAATTTCTCTCCCAGTCTGTTTTTTTTTCTTTTTTTAATCTTTTTGAGACAGGGTCTCGCTATGCAGTTGAGTCTGGCCTCGAGCCCACTTTGTAGCCCAGGCTGGTCTCAAATTTGCAATAATCCTCCTACCTCAGCATCCGGAGTGCTGGGATTATAGGCGTGCGCCTCCATGGCTGGCTTCTCTCCCAGTCTGTACACTGTCTATTTTTCTTTTCTTTAGACAGGATCTTACTGTGCAGTTCAGGCTGGCCTTGAACTCACCATGTAACCTCAAATTCATGGCAGTTCTACTGCTTCAGCCTCCCAAGTGCTGGGAGTACAGGCATGCATCACCAAGCCTGGCTGTACATTGTCTTTTGTATTTTTTAAAATTTTTTATTTTAAGAATAAAGGAAGAAAATATATTAACAAACGGACATCCACTTACAAAAGTCTTTTGTATTCTTGATAGGTGTCCTTTGAAATACAAAACTTTTAAATTTTGATAACATTCAGTTTTTCTATTTTGCTCTTGTTTTCGCTTTAGGTGTCACAACTAAGAAACTATTACCTAACCCAAGGTCTTGAGGATTTACTCTTGTGTTTCTCATGAGAAGTGTGTGTGTGTGTGTGTTTGGTTGGTTGGTTTTTTGAGATGTGGTCTTGCTTGCTATAGTTCAGGCTGGCTGGAAAGCACAGCAATCCTCCTTCCCCCTCACTCCCCAGCGCCCACCCACCACTCTGTGCTAAGATTACTTGCATACTCCACCAGACCTGGATTCTTCTGAGAGTCTTCTTTTTCAGTCAGAGGGTAACAATGGTTAATACATTGCATATTATTATCTTTAAATTAGTTACTCAGAGGGCCAGGGATGTAGCTCAGTGGCACAGCACCCACCTAGCAAGTGCAAAGCCCTGAGTTCAATTCCTGGAACCAAAAAACTTTTTTAAAATTACAAAATAAAATAGTTACTCAAAGTGCAAGATAGGTATTTAATTATCCAAACAATATTAGCACAAATCTTTCTTTACAATGAGCTAAGAGAAATTAGTAGTGTAACTATAACTATTTGTGTGTGTGTGTGTGTGTATACACACACATGGTAAATGTATACACACACACACACACACACATATGTATGTATATCCCAGTTTCTCTTTCCTTTTGAATAGTTTCAACTCATTTTATATCTGTTGTACATTTTGGATCTTATTTACTCTTTCAGCTTCTCATGCTAGGAAGACAGTACAATACTTGCACATGTGTGTCTGGCTTATTTTAGTTATGAGTATGATCTCAAGTTGCATCCATTTACCTATAAAAGTCTCATGTTTATCCTTCTTTATGGCTGACTAGTACTGCATTATATAAAAACAGCTCATCTTTTTTATCCATTCCTTGGTTGATGTGCATTTGGGTTATTTCCAAGATGTAGCTATTACAAATTGTGCTGCTATAAACATAGGTGCATATATATTGCTATGATATGATGTTTTCAATTCTTCTGGGATATACCCAGCAGGGAAATAGCTGGGTCAGATGGGACCTCCAATCCTAGTTTCCTGAGGACTCTCCACACTGATTTCCACAGTGGTTGCACCAGTGTATACTCCCACCGACAGTAGAAAAGGGTTCCTTTTTCCCCACAGCCCTGCCAGCATTTGTTATTGGTTGATTTCTTGATGCTAGCCATTCTTTCTGAGGTGAGATGGAATCTCTGTATTGTTTTAATTTGCATTCTCAAGTGACCAGTGATATTGAATATTTTTCATATATTTATTTGCTGTTTATATTTCTTTATCTGAGAAATATATATTCATCTCAGATGCCTATTTTTTGATTGGGTCTTTAAATTTGAGAGGTCTCATATTTTTTAGTTCTTTATATGTTCTCAGTAGTAATCCTTTGTGTGGGTAACAGCTGGCAAATATCTTTTCCCACCTTGTGGGTTGTCTTTTCAGTCTGTTGTGGTTTCTCTTGCTGTGAGAAAACTTTTTAATAAGATGAGATCCCAGTTGTTGATTCTCTGTGATAGTTCCTGTGTGATTGGTGTTTTATTCATAAAGTCTGCCAACACCAATGTCTTCAAGAGTCTTCTGAGAGTTTTAATGGTCTTGGCCCTTACATTGAGGTCTTTCATTCATTTTTACTTAAGTTTTGTATATTGTGAGGAGAAGGGGTCCAATTTCACTTTTATCTGTGGGTGTCCAGTTGTCACAGCACAATGTGTTGGCCATACTATTTATTCCCATAAAATTCTCTCAGTGCCCTTGTACCCTTGTTGAATCAGTCATGTTACCTAATTTTTTACTTGCATATATTTGAGCCCCCAGTTTCCAAAATGCAAGTGTGAATTTTCCTAAATGCAAATAGGTTAAATGAAGAAAATGTCCATTTGCAATTCTTGATGCACTATGCAAATATTCATTCAACATTGAAAATGGTAGAAAGTTAGATATAAATCCACATGCAGGAAGAGATATGTGATTTCTTCAACTTTTACTGAAGGAAATGATAAAATAACAAAATTTTTTATTAAGGAAAATTCAGATAAAATGTTAAATAATCACAGTACAAGTTATAATAGCCTCCCACACTACAGGTTGTCATCAGTCTTTTAGCTCAGATGACTCTGAACATACTGCTACCAGAAATAGTTTCTAATTCCAAAACTATAAGCAAATTTTCTTTTTTTAGGGCTGGGGATATAGCTCAGTGGAATAAGCGCTTGCCTAGCAAGCGCAGTGTCCTGAGTTCGATCCCCAGTACCGAAAAAAAAATTTTTTTTTCTTTTTTTATTGTCTAAATTTTTTTATTTTTTGAAGAGAATAAAAATAATAAAAAATATTAGAAACTACAGAATTTCACTAAATAAGAAGATAGGAATTCAACGATGGTTGTTATATTGTATATTGTTGTCTTCAAATTAGTTGTTTGAGGCTGGGTGTGGTGGCACATGCCTGTAATCCCAGCACTTGGGAGGCTGAGACAGAAGGATCCTTGCCAAGGCCAGCCTGAGCTACAAACTAAACTCAAGGCCAGCCTGAACTGTATAGCAAGACCCTGTCTCAAAAAAGACCAAAAAAAATTAGTTGTTCGAATTACGCATGCAAAATTGGTCAAAAAATTAAAAAGAAGAAAAAATTAAGTATTTATTCCTTTCAATACAATTATCCAGCTATCCTTGTATATACATATATTTTCCCCTTCTTTCTTTCCTTTCTCCTTGCCCTCATTCCAGTTGTTTCTTCTGTTTGAGCAGTTTCTTTCCCTTTCACAATATCTATTGTACCTTTAGATTTTATTTACTCTTTCAAGTGCTTACACTAGGGAGACAATACAATGTTTACACATGTGGGTCTGATTTATTTCACTTATGAATAGGGTCTCTAGTTGCATCCATTTACCTATAAACGCCTCAAGCTTACCTTTTTTATAGCTGAGTAATATTCTATTGTATAAAAATACCAGATCTTTTTTTATGCATTTCTCAGTTGATGGGTATTTGGGTTGTTCAACCTGCAGAATCAACTTTAAAAAACAAATAAGGACTATTACACTAGTTTTTCTAAAGCCAAGCATGGTGGCACACATGTGTAATCCCAGCACTTGGGAGGCTGAGGCAGGAGGATCATTGCAAGTTCAAGACCAGCCCAGGCATCCTTTTCTAGAGGATGCATTTGACATGCTGACTCTCATTCACAAAAATACACTGTTACACTTGTGTTCAACAACCCCACAAAGTACTTGATGTGGGGTGACACACATACCTTTTAACTGAAAGCTGCTTTCAGATGTTACAACTAAATGAGATTGCCTTTACAGTTAGGGAAGCAACTACTGAAATCATTTATAAATGGAAATAATTGTCCTTCCTGCATAATGGGAGATTATTGTGGAGACAGCTGATAAAAACCATACAGCGTTTTTATTGTTAAGTCATAAAGAGGTATCAAAATTCAAAAGCAAAAATTATAGGATAAGACTTAACAAAACTGCTAGGAGTGTCAAAGGAAGTGAAAATGGTACTAGGTGCAGAGCAATTATGAACTCGGGAAGGACAAAGAGGGAGAACAGTGAGCATGTGCTAAAGATACTAGAGAAGAGGATCTGGTGAAGTTTTGATCTTAGACAAGCACCTAGGTAAAGAAATAATGGGGCAAGACTTCTAAACCTCACTATGTGCTTAAGAGTCATCCTCACCACTGGCGCTGTCTCTGTCATCCTCTCCTTCCTCAGCCTCTCTTTCATCGTCCTTGATCAACTCCAGCGGGTCATCCCCCACCTTCATTACCGTCTTCATCCCGGAGCTCCCCTCCTCACAGAGTCGTCTGCAGCACCTCCGACTCCATCCTCACATTAGTCTCATCTTTCTTTAGGGAGGTGCCGGTCTGCTCCTCTTCCGAATTGTCATTCTTCATCTCCACTGCTTGTTTGCTCTGTTGCTTTTCAATTTTCTCCAGGCTTTCCAGTAAAGAATGCACCTTTTGTTTTATCTGGGTCAGATCTTTCTTCATGACCTGAAGGTTATCTCCTTTTAACTTTCCAAACTTGGATGAAGACCCCACTGGACACTCAGAACTGAAGCCGCTTTTGCCCCTTTGTGAGGTGTTTCCTGATGTACCCTGTGTTTGGAGGGCACTGCAGCCCAAGCAATAGGAGGAGGAGGAGGAGGAGGAGGAGGAAGAGGAGGAGGAGGAGGAACCGTGCTGTGTAACTGCACATCCTGTCATAATAATCACATTGAAAGTCATAGTCCAAGTCAAAAGAAGAGCTGCACATCTCTCCTGCAGATCATTTCACACCTGCTTTTCCTCTGTTTACTTTTGACTCTGCAGCCAGATTGATATCTAAAACCTGGCCAATGAACATTCTGCCAATCTCTCCAGCTATAGCAGCCCAGGCATTTCTCTCATTAGCATACTGGTTGAAGGCAAAGCCTTTATGAGTGGAGCAACCCACAGTTTTGCCATACTTGGAAAAGACCACCTCCACATCAGATTTTTTCACCACAAAAGTGCTGAGATTCCCAGTGAACACACGGGAGTTCATGGAATGAGGATCTGTCTCAGTAACATTTCTAGTCTATCCTGTTTGAAGATAAGGTTGCTGACAGTGAAAAAACCCTGAAGCAAAGTCCCACTAACTTACATATTTCAAGTAATTTATAACCAGGAGAGGGGTGAGAGAAGAGATCCAATTTCAAATCTCCAGCTCTTAGGTTCTACATGAAGTCAGCTGCTGTGGGAGGCTGGCAACAGGGCCCAGCTGTTCAGTCTCCATCTTTTTCTTTCTTTTTTTTTTTTTTTGGTCTTTTTGAGACAGGGTGTTGCTATGCAGTTCAGACTGACCTTGAGCTCACTTTGTAGCCCAGGCTGGTCTCAAACTCACAATGATCCTCCTGCCTCAGCCTCCTGAGTGCTGGGATTACAGGTGTGTGCCACCATGCCCGGCTAGTCTCCATCTCTTTACAAAAATCTATAAGCAAATTTTCGAGTGCCAGGACAAAGTTTTATTGCAGTTAATACTGTAATAACTCCATTTACTGTTGTAGTGATTATAAAGCTTTAAATCCCTCAGCTTTTTATAGGGTAGGAAGGACAGTGACATCTGCCCTTGACATTTCCTTGGCACTGATATCACCCTAACTGTTAGACCGTGAGGAGAACTCAAAGCCCTGACCTCCAGAGCCAGCTTGCATGGGAAGTGGTTTTAGAAACCGGAGTTCAAAGTGGAAGGCAAGATGTCCTGGGAACTGCCTCTAGCCAGCGAGACAGAAGTTTTAAAAGTTGTGTGTGCGTGTGTGTGTGTGTGTTTGCTGCTGGAAATTGAACCCAAGGCCATGTAAATGCTAAACAAGCACTATACTACGGAGCTCCATCCCTTTTGAAAGTTATTGACAAAGAGATGCAACATAGTCCTGAAGTATGGATAAAGCAAATCATGCTGTGAAAGATGATATTTGCTTCCAGAAACCAAATCTGAAGAGCAATTTTCATGACTGTTAACTTTACCCTGTAACATTGTTTTGACTTCTATCTAGATGTCTACCAAAGCTTCATGCGGTCATAGGTGGGGCCGCTGGATTAGGGGGTGTGCGTGTGGATTAAGGGAGTAATACTGGGATTAAGGGGGTAGGTAAGGGAAGCCCCACCCTGAGTATGGGTGGCACCAATCACTAAATTTGTAGCCTGAATGAAATATAAGGAGACAGAAAGAAGGCAGGCTTGTTGAAGCTGCTTGTTTCTTACTGCCTTCTGTCTGTGGACTGAAACCTCTACAAATTTTGAGCTAAAATAAGCCTTTGCTCCTTTAACTTGTGGGTGTTGGGTATTTTGTCCCAGCAATGAAAAAAGTAACAAAGACAAACATGTTCAATTCATATTGCCCATTATGCTAATGTTTTCTAATTAGTAAATTTTTGTTTTTGAGACAGCATCTCACCATGTAGTTCAGGGTGGCCTTGAACTTGTAGCAATTCTCCTGCCTTAGCCTCCTGACTGCTGAGATATAGAGAGCCCTCCTGGTCCTTGCTGTGGCCCAGGAAGTTATATTTGTAAGCCCAAGGAAAAGTTATTGGAATTCTAGTGAGTTAATTCCAAGAAACCACTTCCAGTACATCCCATAGTGAGAATAAAGACACTAAGGCATATCTGTAGTTATGGGGAGCTAAGTAAGGCCAGCCATGATGATGGCTATTCTAAACAAAGGCCTGCACCCCGGGCCAAATCTGGGTTTTATTAATTTGTGAAGAAAGGAGGGGCTTGAGGATGAGTGACTGTGAGAATCATGGAAAGTAGGTGAGTGCTGTGAGCTGGGCTCGGTAGGAGGCCTGAAATCCCCCCTGCAATATGCAGAAAGGATATGCAGAAAGAATAATCTGCATAACACAACTGAGATAGTATCTAACTTTTTTTGGGGGGGTGGCCTGTTGTGTAATCTTAGAGCCCCAGGAAGTCATAGACTCTAACTCCAGGCTCAATCCCAACCGACAGTGTGGAGCATCTGCTCTTCATCCCATCTCATCCTGGCTCACGTATAGGAGCAACGGGGCTCTGGGGAAACACTGCCTGCTGTCTTCAAAGACCATGCATTGCTTAAAGCCAACTGAAGGGATAAGGAAAAGTCCCAGCCAGCTCTGTATGTATCAGTACACAGAAATAGGGTCAGGTTCAGCCAAAATGGAGACAATTGCTCCTCCTTCAAGGAGAGTCACTCAGGTGGTCCTCCACACTCGGATTACAGGTGTATACCACCACACCCCATGCCTAATAAATACTCAGTGGACAAAAGAATGAAATAAGGTAGACGTGGCCATTCTTGAAACTATGCTACAGTGAAGTGAACATAGGTGTCTTACTTTTTTCATTGCCGAGACAAAAATACTTGACATCCAAGATTTTTTCTTTGTCATTTTGAGACATGGTCTCACTATCCAGTTCAGGCTGGCCTTGAACTCACTTTGTAGCCCAGGCTGGTTTCAAACTCACAGCCTGCCAAGTGCTGAGATTACAGGTGTGAGCCAGCTCACCCGTTCTGACATCCAAGGTTAAACTGCTCACAGTCTGTAGGGTTTCAGTGTGCTGTTGGCTTGCACCAAAGCAGGGAGGCAAGGCAGAGGAGAAACAGTTCATGGGAGAGCAGGCAGGAGGCAGCAGCAGTAAGCACCAAGCCTGCCTTTCCATTTTATCTCATCCAGGTTCCAAGCTTCTGGAGTGTGCCATGTGCATTCAGGTTGGGGCTTCCGTTATCCATACCCACACCTATGTTAAACCAATTTAGATATCACATGCCCTTAATCCTAGTATCACACACCCTAATGCACCATCACACTTATGATCCAGCCACCTCCCAAAAGGCCCACCTATGAGTTCACAAGGCTTTGGGGGGACATCAGGATTCAGGCCATAACAATAGATTATATCTGCAAGGAGTTCTATGAACAAATTATAAGGAATACTTAACTAAAATGAGTCAGAAAGCCAGGGATGTAGCTCAGTGGCACAAGTGCCTGCCTGGTAAGTGTAAGGTCCTGAGTTTGACTCCCTGTTTAAAAAAATGTTAGATTACCCAAATCTTCCTTGGGCCAGGGATATAGCTCAGTGGTGCAAGCACCTGCCTGGCAACCACAAGGTTGTGAGTTCAATTCTGGTACCAAAAAATAAAAGATAAATGGATCAGAAAAACATAAATTAACAAAAGAAATATATAATTTAGATACTTGCTATTTATTTCACATAATAAAAATAGTTTTAGTGTATGTCCCATGTAATATATTTCTTTTAGATCAATGTACACATGCCTAAACAATTAGTTGTAACTGAAGTTCAGCTGGAATCATTTTTTTATTTGATAAATTTGGAGACTTTACTTACTACCTGTAATCTATTTTGTGAGTGTATCAATCAGTGATTAATAAAGAAATGGATTTGGGGCTGGGGATATAGCTCAGTGGAATAAGCACTTGCCTAGCAAGTGCAGAGTCCTGTGTTCGATCCCCAGTACCGCAAAAAAAAAAAAAAAAACACCCAAGAAATGGATTTAATTCAAGATATAGAAATACATAAGGATTTATAAGATCGGCTTACAGTGGATTCCTGCAGAGTGAGGAGCGGAAAAGTGCAAAATGGCTGTCTGTGTGCTGGAGATCCGCGGGGACCAGCTGCAGGTCTGGAGCTCAGTGGTGTCCCATGTGAGTCCCTATCAGGAGGCCGGAGGGTCCGCCCTGGAAGACTGAATAGTCGTATTGGAAGCCAGGGGACGACTGGCGCTTCTCCGAAGAAACAGAAACGGACCTTCCTTCTTCATTTCCTTTTTATTCCGTCTGGCAACAAGCCCTTTGGTTACCGTTCACACCCAGGCTGGGGCCTCTGTGCTCAGTACACCCCTTCACCACGCCCAGAACTGTGCTGACCCAGTTTAGCGGGGCGTTTCTCCCTCAAGCTGACATAGTTAACTATCACAATGAGGATCTTTTAAAGTAATATTTTGGAGGTATAACTGCCTTATCATAAACCACATAATTAAATATATAGTTCATTTTATTTGACTTTTTCCCCCGGTACTAGGGAATAAACCCAGAGCCTGCACACTGATCTGCACCACTTGCCCTCTCCTTTGTTTGTTTCTTGTTAAATTTTTAAATTTTGAAACAAGTTCTTACTAAATTGCTAATTTGCCAAGGCTGGGCTTAAACTCATGATCCTGTCTCAGCCTTCTAGAGTGCTGGGACTACACGCCACCATACTTGACCAACAAAAATATTTGATAAATCCATTGTCCTCCCAATCCGGGCAATTTCCATGACCATGGAAAGTTCTCTGAGACCCTTTGCAGTCAAATCTCCATCCCCATCCCAGGTAACAATTTGATTTTAGTGGTCATAAATTAGTTTCTTCTGTTTTTGAAATTTGTATGAATGGTATCAGCATAATGATTTGGAGATTCATTCATCTTCTTATATGTCTAGTGATGGTTTGTTTTCTTTTGCTGATGAGTAGTATTTTATAGTACAGACATAACATAATTTGTTTATCCACTTGCTAGATGACAGACCCTTGCACTATTTCCAGTGTGAGGTTAGTATTTATAAACGCCTATAAACATTCATCTGTAAGTCTTCGTGTGGCCATATGTTATTCTTTTTCCTGGGTTAATGCTTATTAGTCCTCCCCTTATCCGCAGGCTTTTGTCTATTTTTGTTTCTGTGGGACTGAGGACTGAATCCAGGGCCTATGCAAATGCTCTACCACTGAGCTACAACCCACGTACACCCCTTACCTGTGCTCTTGCTTTCTGCATTTTACCTAAAATATTAAATGGAAAATTCCAGAAATGGACAAGTCATAACTTTTAAATTTCAAGCTGCTTTGGGTAGCATGCTGAAATCTTGTACTATCTAGTTCTGTCCTGCCCAGGGCATGAATTGTGCGTTTACCTACCCTATCCATGCAAATTTGCTTCCTGCTCACTAGTCATTGAGTAGCCACTGTGCTTATCAGATTATCTCGGTATCGCAATGCTTGTATTCAAGCAATTCCTACATTGAACAGCCTAACACTACATTACAATGCCTACTTTATTTCATCTCACACCAATATAAGGAAGGAAAGCACAGTACAATACCATATTTTGGAGGGAGAAAGAAGCAATATTCACATTACTTTTGTATATTGTTGTATTTGTTCTACTTTATTAGCAGTTATTGTTAATCTCTTAATGTGCTTGATTTATAAATTATACTGTATTATAGATATGTCCATGTAGAAAAAAAAGTATATATAGAATTCAGTACTATTTATAATTTCTGGCATGTACTGGGAATCTTGGAATATATCCATCACAGATAAGCAAGGACTATTATATAGTTTGGACAATAATTTAGTAATATCTACTAAAGTAGGAGACACAAATATGTCCCTACTACCCAGCAACTCCATTTTTAAAGAACCTCTAGCATATAGGAATGTGTAGTAAGTTCAAAGATATTTACGCCACAATGTTTGGAGTGGTAAAATTTAGAGGGAGGGGATTTACTACTCATCAAAAGGGGATCAAATGTAAAAAACAAATCAAATGTGGAATAGTCAATCAATATTATACAATTTACTATTATACAGTAATGAAAACAAACATGGGTAAGTCTTAGAAACAAGATTCAGTGAGTTACAAAGAATACCGAAATATAACAGCATTAATGTAAATTAAAAGACATATAAACAAAACAATACAACATACATTGCATCAAAAGAATAAAATGATGAAAACAGGTGTTTCTCAGACTGGAAAGATGAACTTGGTGAGTTTATCTTCATCTGCCATGTTTTCTTTTTCTTTTTCTCTTTTTTGTGTATTGGGATTGACCCCACAATGCTAGGCAAGTGCTCTATTATTAAACAATATATCCCCAGTCCTTTTTATTTGGAGACAGGGTCTTGCTAAATTGCCCAGTCTGGCCTAACACTTGTGATACTCTTGCCTCAGCCTCCTAGTAGCTAGGAATACAGACGTGCACCACCATGACTGGTGTCCTTTTTATTTTATTTTATTAAAAGAGTATCCAATAAGACTAAATTTATTCATTTATGTTTCCTTTTTCTTTTTTGGTACCAGGAATCAAACTCAGGGCCTCACTCTTGCCAGACAGGGGCTGTGCCACTGAGCTACATCCCTGGCCCCAAAATTTATTCAATAACCTACTAAATGTTTTCATTATAAGTACCCAACAGTATAAAAAGTACAAAATAGATTTGCAGATTTCTAATATATTAATACACAGTGCATAGCTACATACAGTACATGCCATAGGCAAGAGAGGTGGAAAAGGAAAAAGCAAACTCTTGTTGAAGTTTGAAAAATGAAGGATGGGGTGGCTATTCTAGTGTATTCTGCCACTAATACTGTAGCCAGAATGTACCAGGCAGGCACTATGCCACGTTTAGATGCCTGGCCCTTCTGCAGCCAAAATTTACCAAAAAGCTTTTTTGAATAACTGAGAAGATGCTAATGGCTTGACTTTTATGGTATTCCTCAAAGGCTGTGGGAGACCTGGCCCAACTCACTGTGTAGAATGTGCATAGCATGCCTTATAGCATGTAGGGTTTTTTCCTAATAGGAAGAAATATAAAGTGCTAAATTCAGATTAAGAGTATAAAACGTTAGGATGCCTGTAAAACTATGGGGTGCCTACATAATGCTCATGCCTTACTGCAATAAGTTAATAAGCAGTATATAGTACAGATAAACACAGTATAGAGTGATACTATACAATGGTTAGTCATTTAATATTTTATTTTCTGTAAGAAATGCATTTCACTATTTAGATGTTAAAGCTCTCACGCTGTTTTTACAAGCTGTGAACACTGACAAATTATTTCTACCCCAAACTGTTACCATTCATTCCCAGACAGGATAAACAGATGGTTGAAGCAACATTAATACACATCACCATTACATAATTGAACAAATTGTTACGTATCCAAATATTAAGTCCCACAGCTCAAAGGCATATAAAGTATTAGCCACTGCTCAGTTTGTTAGCAGAGACTCTCGACTATCAAGATGTTGGGAAGAAAAGGGGGGGAAAAATCACATTTCAAACAAAAATAAGTTGGTAAACATCTTCTGGTAAGTGTGGAAAAATGACAAGAATTTCAGAAATCTTATGACTAAGAATTATTTTATTTTTTATTATTGCCTGGCTTGTAGTACATAATGATTTTATTCATCACATGGAGTTGTTACATGTACATGAGATATCTCAATTTTTTTTATGTAAACAGGGTCTTACTATGTCATTCAGGCTGGCTCGAGTTCGCTATGTATCCTCAAGTTGGCCTTCAACTCATGACAACCCTCCTGCCTCAGCCTTCTGAGGGCTGGGATTGCAGGTGTGCACCACGACACCTGGCCTCTTAATTACTTTATCCTCTTCCCCTCTTCTCCTTACCCCTCCCTCTGTCTCTCAGGCCCCTTCTCCTATATGTATATTTTTTGTACCAGGAATCAAATTTAGGATCTTGTGCTTGCCAGGCAGGCACTTGTGCTGCTGAGCTATCTCCCGCTGGCCTGTACCTTTTTGTAGAACATAATAATTGCATTTCTCAGAGAGCCTTGGTACATGCATACAACGCATCACAATCTCCCCCTTTAATCTCATTTCCCTCCCCTGAGAACTGTTTCAGCTACCATAACAGCATCTCTGTTATTTAAAAAAATACTTACTAAGTTAAATTCTGTATGTTCTGCACAAGACAAAAGCAATATTTTTACTAAAAATATTTAATAACTCTTAAATAGTCTATTTTCAGGCCCTTCCTGTTAAGTTCTACCTCAGAGTGTAGACATTAACATTTGTCTTGATACATTAAAGACATGTCCTTCCGTAACAATGCAGATTTTCAAAATGGAGGTTTCCATACAGTAAGACTTAGAGAAAGATCATCCCAAAACTTGGTAATAATTTTTTTAAAAATCCACAGTTAAGCAAACCTGTTGTATACTGGTATGAATGTAGAAAATGTAAACAAAGTGAACAGACAAATGGTCACATAGGCCCTACAATGTTTGAAATGACTGAAGAAATAAATCACATTAGGTCTAGAGTGTTCTTAGTCCCTGGAGTTTTGGTTCCATATGATATAAAAAATATATAAGTATTGTGCTGGCTATTTTAACACAGAATCTCTCTTAATTTCTTATATATCGATAAGATTCTGCCATGTGAATATGTGTCTTTAAGGACATAATTCAAAACTGCATGATTTCAGGAAAGGTCAACACTTACAAAATTTATTGGTGGTCTTTTTTTTTTTTTGAAATAGGGTCCTTCTGTGTAGCTCAGTCTAGCTTTGAATTCACTATGTAGCCCAGGCTAGAACTTGCAGCAATCCTCCTGCCTCAGCCTCCCAGGTGCTAGAATTACAGGTACGTGCTGCCACACCCGGCTAAGAACATTTAAATGCTAAAAAGCAAGAAACTGTTGGTAATTTTTCAAATAAATTGATCATAACCCAAACAGAGAGGTTGCAATTCTGTCTGTCAAGTTTATAGCCTGGTAAAACTACTTTTCAACACTCTTGTGGAAACTTCATTAGGTTTAGTCACCATACCAGCATATTGGCTGATATATATGGCCAGTTATGTCTTACCTCAAGCATCACTTTCAGGGTAATAGTATCAGGTACCCCAGTTTTATTGTACATAGCAGTTGTTTGTTGACTATTGGAGTCTCTGAAGCACATCCACATTTTTGGACAATATTTCTCCAAATACAAAAGTTGCTTTTATTTATTTATTTATTTATTTATTTATGTGGTCTTTTAGAGACAGAGTCTTGCTATGCAGTTCAGGCTGGCCTTGAGCTCACTTTGTAGCCCAGGCTGGTCCTGACGTCACAATGATCTTCCTGCCTCAGCCTCCTGAGTGTTGGGATTAGAGGCATGTACCACCACACCTGGCTTCACATTTTTAATAGTGCACATTCTCTACTGTGGGCTAATGCTTTAATACTACTTATATATGACTTTTCTTGTGCTATACACTTGCCATTTCCCCCGGAGGAGTTTTGATTCTGCTAGAAATTTCACATAAAATCCTTATCAAATATCAATATGAAAGGAGGTAACTGGGTATGGTGGAGCACGCTTGTAATCCCAGCCTTTAGGAGGTCGAGGTAAGAGGACTGCTGGGGGTTCAAGGCCAGCCTGAAGTACATAGTAAGACCCTGTCTACATAGTAAGACCCTGTCTGAAAAAAAAAAAAAGAAGAAAGAAAAGAGGTAACAGGATGCAACAAGCTGCCTCTGTGTTTTTAGAAATCATTTCCTCCTTTAAGATATTTGTACTAAAAAGCTCAGTCTGTTCTGCTGAACAGTAGTATAGGTTTCGGTCTGAATCATCGTGTGACCTTGGGAAGACCTTATTATTTTGAAATTGTTAACAACTACCTCTAGGGACAAGTCGTGTTACTGATTTATGACACTATATCATGAAGAAATGAGTCATCTTTTTTTTTCTTTTTTTGAGATAGGGTCTCACTATGTAGTTTAGGCTGTCTTTGAACTATGTAGCATAGGCTGGCCTCAGACTCACAGCAATCCTCCTGCCTCAGCCTCTTGAGTGCTGGGATTACAAGCATGTGCCACCATGCTTGACTGGGAAATAATTTTTCAAAAGCATCCAATCCACATGCAATAACATCTCAAAGATGTGGAGTACATACCAGCACCCACTGCTAAGGGCTTACACTCCACTCAACTTCTCAAGTTCATTGAAAAAAAAAGTTTGACACCCAGCCCAGAGATGCATGCCTATAATTCCAGCACTGAGAGAGGCCAAGGCAGGAGGATCCTAAATATGAGTCCTGCATGGGTAACTTAGCAGGATCTTGTCTCAAAAACTAAAAAGAGCTACGGATGTAGCTCAGTGATGGAGAGCCTCCCAATTCAATCCCCAGTACTGCAAAGAAAACTTTTTTAAATGTTTGCTTTTTGTGGGGGGTTGGTTACTAGGGATTGAACCCAGAGCCCTGACAGAGCTACATCATCAGCCTTTTTAAAATTTTATCTTCTATTTTGAGACAAGGTCTTGCCAAGTCACTAAATTGCCCTATACTGGACTCAAATTGCTTATCTTTCTGCCTTATCCTCCCTGAGTGCTGGATTCTAAGTGAAAGCCACCATGCTTTGCTTGAAAATGTTTTCTTAAATGTCTAAGGACATGAAAATACTAACTATCCTGATTTCATATCATTCCATATTGTACATCTATATTCAATTACCACACTGTACCCTAAAATATGCAAAATTAAAATAATAAATAATTTCACAATAATTTTAAAAAATTAATTAAATGGAAAATATTGATTGAGAGACAACATTTGGAAATAAAGGCAAGGGAATGTTTAAAAGCTTGGTACAAATATGGCAAAATATCAACAGTTGTTCACCTGAGCAATTGGTATCCAGGTGTTCATCTTACTAGTCTTTGCTCTTAGCAGTATGTTTAATTTTTTCAACCACCTCCAAATCACTACAAAAATGTAAGTACACTTACAGAAAATGGTCAAATGCTGCTAACGGTGAATTTGCGAAGCAGGAAGTACAATGGCCTAGAAGTGATTAAAAAAAATACCTTCAACTTGACTAGAAAACTGGGAAAGGAAAATGGAAAAGATAAACTATCTTTTTGCTTATTAAATTGAACCATCTATGCCAGGTGTGGTGGTGCACGCCTGTAATCCCAGGCCTTGGGAGGCTGAGACTGTAAGATCATTGCGAGTTTGAGACCAGCCTGGGCTACAAAGTGATCTCAAGGCCAGCCTGAGCTGCTTCATCTAAATAATACGGAGTGTGCAGAAATAAGCACTCTCTGCTGGATGAAATATAAATGAATATAATCTTACTGGAAGGTATTTAAGCAAAATATTTGTAGCAGGGTCTTATATTCCTTTTCAGTCTGACTTGAACATAGGATTGATTAGGATTCCACTACTCTGCAAATAGGCTTTAAACTGTAAAGTTAGTTTCCAGTACTTTGACCTAGATGGGGCATGTCTCCCTCAGCTGAAGGCATGGTGGCTGTGCTTCACAGTAAACCCAGAACTCAGCCCTTCTAAGGGTATGATAGCCCCAGCAGCCTTCACTCTCTAAGTCATTGCTCAGTCTGAGAGGTCTGCTCCTGCTTCAGCCATCACATATGCATTAAAGATTTACAGAGGAGGCCAGGCATGATGGCGCACACCTATAATCCCAGCACTTGGGAGGCTGAGCCAGGTGGATCACTGTGAGTTTGAGGCCAGCCTGGGCTACATAGTGAACTCAAGGCCAGCCTGAACTACACCCTGAGACCCTGTCTCAAAAA
Source organism: Dinomys branickii (assembly GCA_004027595.1). Taxonomy (NCBI): domain Eukaryota; kingdom Metazoa; phylum Chordata; class Mammalia; order Rodentia; family Dinomyidae; genus Dinomys; species Dinomys branickii. The sequence continues at coordinate 51,092 of PVLD010004084.1, forward strand.
ATTTTATGGGACAACAATGGGACACTTTAAGCTGCAGAGTCCAGTTCACTAGCACAAGGCTGGGTTGAAGCAGCACAGAACTTTCCATCAGGCACTGGTATTTGAGAGTTTATTGCATCTGAAAATCACAATGTTAAAAAACAGAACTTTTGTGATAATATTGAGGATCATTCTATTGATCTTCCTAGAAAAAGGATCTCTAATTTCACTAATAATAACATGAGAGAGATTAAGAAATCTCCAAAGACAGTTGGCTACTGATGTAAATAGTTGGACAAGCTGTGAAAAGCCCAGACATACTACATAAGGTGATTTGTCATTGAAGGAAAGTTCATCATCCCTTTCCAAATCCTTGTTACAGAAAAAAATTTTCCCCTAGCAGGAGCGGCTGTGACATGGCAAATAAAGAAAATGAACTGGCTTGTGCAGGCCACCTGCCTGAAAATTACACCACGATAGTCAGACATAAATGTCATTAACTCAGGCCTGGTATAGGGGTGAATACCTATAATCCCAGCACTCAGAAGGCTGAGGCAGGAGGAACACTAGGCTAGTCTAGGCTACATAGTGAGATGTGGTTAACTCTAATGACACTGGTTCTTCTCAAACAGAAAGCCCATCATCAAAATACTCATAGCAGGTTTTTCACTGAGGTTTTTGAAGACTATGAAACAATGGCCCAAGTTTTGTTCACTAGGAATTTGAGATTGAATGTACCTTTTAACTTTCTGGAGAGAGAGCTGCTGTAAGTGAACTTGGAGCCTATGTGGTAAGGCTAGAAGACCTTGGAAATTGTGTAATATGTTATTGTTTTTAGGTTATTTTGGTTTTTTGTTTGTTGCTGTTGTTTTATGGGGTCTCACTTAGTTAACGCTGGGCTTAAACTCACTATGTAGCCCAAGCTGGGCTCAAACTCACGGTAATTCTCTTGTTTCAGTGTGGGGAGCAGCTAAAACTGCAAATTGATCACATGTGTGGGGGCAAGGCAAGGTCAGTCTGAAAACAAAGGGCGCCCAAGGGAAGCCATGTAAACAAGCTGCTCCGGTCCAAAAACACCACGCACCCCTCCAATCCAACTAGACAAAAAGGAGTCATGTGACCCCAAGCTGCCAAATGTACAAATAAATGAACTGCAGCGGTTGAGCAGTGTTCCTTTCCCCCATCTAGAGAGAGGGCTCCGCCTGACTTGGGCTTTCAATATATTGTCTCTTACCTTTCTTTCTCCATCTTCTTGCTGTCCTTCCCCTGGGAACTTTGAGAGCTGCAATGGACATGGCAACTCAGTCTCCTGAGTACTGGCATTACAGGCATTTGCCACCATGCCCAGAATATTTGAGGTTATTTGTTGTACAGGAGTAGCATGTCCAACAGAGTCATTCAGGAACAAATACTCAGACTCCGAGGTCTTCAGAGGGAGGTTGATTTAGGCATCCATCACCTACCTGCGGCTGCCTGGGAGCTGACTCTGGTGACTGAGTTTCTTTTTGTTTTTTGTTTGCTTTTGTTTTTATGTTTAGTACTCAGGACTGAATCTGGGGATGCTCTGAGCTACATCTCTAGTCACTTAAATTGTTTTTATTTTGAGACAGGATCTCATTGCTAAGTTGCCCAAGTTGAGCACAAACTTATGATCCTTCTGCCTCGGCCTTCAAAGTAGCTGGAATTATATCCTGTGTGTGAGTCTGGTTTTCATTGGTTTTTGCCTGCCCTGTGAACCTCTCAAGTCCCTGACCAGCTTCCTCTGTCCCTGTCTGTGTTGATCAGTTGCTCAGCAGCCTCTGCTGCCCTGTGGCAGTCCTGCTGGTTCTCAGCTGGCAGCTGCTCTGTGAGGAAGCATGTGCCTCACTGCAGCAGCCCAGTTGAGGCTGTGTCCTTGTCTGGCCATTCTGTACAGTGCTTTTCCTGGGTTCATTCAGGGCCATCCTACATGGTGGCCTCCTTCCAGAACCCCAAATATGGAACAGACCAAAGCTTCTACCCTTGAAAGCCCAGCCAAATTCTCAAATGGCTTCTCTTGCTCCAAGATTCAATCTAGAACAGAGAAACTAGCGCTTGTGTTCCCTATCCTTTCTCTGTTATTTCTCCTTCTTCTGTTCTCTATAGTGTCCTCAGGCCAAGCCCTGGGTGTTGCTAAATTCCCCAGGGTGGTCTCAGCCTGAGATCTTGCCTCAGCCTCTAGTAGCTGGAATTTTAGGTGTGTACCAGAATGCCCATCATACACAGTACTTGGTATTTTATGTATTGATACATACTTGATTGATTTACTGTCCACTATGCATATATATATATATATATATATATTTTTTTTTTTTTTTTTTTTTTTTTTTTTTTACAGGGTCTCAATATGCAGTTTGGGCTGGCCTGAACTCACTTTGTTGCCCCACAGGCTGGCCTCAAACTCACAATGATCCTTCTACCTCAGCTTCCTAAGTGCTGGAATTACAGGCATGTACCACCATGCCAGGTTTATGCTGTATTTTTATATCAACATTTTATAGGGTAATCCTTCTTTTTAAAAAGTTTACTGTGAACTTACTTTATTAATTCATCTGGTATTTATTTTATTTCTTTTTCTTTTTTGTCCTTTTGAGACAAGGTCTTGCTATGCAGTTCAGGCTGGCCTTGAGCTCACTTTGTAGCCCAGGCTGGTTTTGAACTTGCAATGATCCTCCTGCCTCAGCCTCCTGAGGGCTGAAATTGCAGGTGTGTGCCACCATGCTCAGCTTTATTGCATTTCTTGATTGCACCATTTTTTCTTTTGCAATCATAATTTAATCTTGTTTTGTGCTTCCTGGCTGCAGGAGCAATACCCTAGTGTGTGTATGTAACATGTAGCACACAGGTGTGTGGTGGACTGGACCATGAAGTGCCTGGTGTGCCAGTACATTCTCTGGTGTTTGCACCATGGCAAAATCCCCTAATGACACATTTCTCAGGTGATATCCCTGTCATTAAGTGACTCATGCTTGCATAAATGAAAGGATGGCAGGTACAGTTTGGATAACTGAAAGGAGCATTGTCCCCAGAGCTTGTTTCTCAAGGGCCCATCTCATGCTGAAAAAGAGTGAGTTTAAAGAAGCCTACTGCCCCTTAATCTGTCACCTCCCACTTTTCAGTTTCAGCAGCCACTGTGCCCACAGGTCCTGATCTGTCTTGCAGAACACTTCCTATGCTATAAAACTCCAAGGTGTTAAGTGGATAACGGTGGGAGCTCTGGGCTTAGCTGCATGACTGGGTTGGAGTGACAAGAGTTCCCTGAGAGGGTGAGTCTGGCAAGACAGCACTGACTCAGCCACTGTCCTGTCAAAGGTCACCCTTCTCAGTCCTAAGGGGAGAGGGGCTAGTACAAAAAATGAGTGGTTGTCATGTAAAGTCTTGGTGAAATGCTGGAATTCTAATGTGATGACTTTGGGACCACAATGTAAGAAAGCAGGGCCGAGGATATAGCTCAGTGGCACAGCACCTGCCCGACGAGCTCAAGGTCATGAGTTCGATTCCTGGTACAAAAAAAAAAAAGCAGCCTTGGCCAGACTTGGTGGTGCACATCTGTGATCTCAGTACTAGGGAGGCTGAAGGAGGAGGATTGCTGTGAGTTCAAGGCCAGCCTGAAGTATATAGTGAGACCCTGTTTTCAAAAAAAAGTAGCCTCAAGGTATATGTCAGCAGCTTTAGCATAGCATGTCCTTTGCGGCATTTCACAAAGATACATGTGTATATGTAACAGGGCAGAGGCCATTCTCACCTCTTTTTATACAACAGAGGCCTGGCAGGTGACCTTTCCAGGAGAATAGAGGATTCTGAGAGGACTATGCAGGAGTCTTCTTGGCCATTTCTAGAGCATATGGGAGACGGTGGTAGAAAAGAAATGAACATTGCAAAGTGCTGACCTGTCCAGTGGCTGACCCTTTGTGTTTAAGATCATGATGGCATAATGCACAGGCCCTTATTTGACTTGATTTTCTTCTAAATCTGGTCAGTTTTTTGGTAGAGATTTTATGTGTGTTCTCAGTACATCACATTGGTCAGTTTGTCACCTTAGTGCTGGTTTAAGTCCTTGGCCAAGGTGATGACCACCAGATCTCTCAGTGGTAATGATACCTTTTCCCTTTGGTATTACTAAATAGTCTAGGACAGTAATTTTAGGGCTCTTGGATCTCTTTTTTTCCCTGCTCCTTTCACGCCAAAGGTTTTATTGTCTACTGACGATACCTACCTGAGAGAATTATTTCTAGACTAGTCACATAGTGAATTTCCCATTCATACTATTTCTTTCTTTTTTGCGTGTGGTACCAGGAATCAAACTCTGGACCTTGCACTTGTGAGGCAGGCAACTTACGCCACAGAGCTATATCCCCAGCCTTTATACCATTTCTTTTACACTGACTCTCTAGCATTCTTCTCTAAAAAAGAGCTTCCTTGGGAATGTAAAGTAGTACAACCACTATGGAAATCAGTATGGAGAGTCCTCAAAACACTGTAACTAGAAATTCCATTCCACTCAGTTATTCTCCTTCTAGGTATCTTCCTGAAAGAGTTAAAGTTCATATTAAGTGAAAAATGCATACCCATGTTTACAGCAGCACAATTCGCAAGAGCTAAATCTTGGAAGCAACTACACATCCATCAACAGATGATTGGATAAAGAAAGTGGTACTTACACGTGATAGAGTGTCACTCTGCCATGACGAAGGATACGCTTAAGTCATTTGTAGGAAAATGGTTGTTCCTTGACACCATAATGTTAAGTGAAATAAATCAGATGCTCAAGCTTAAATATCATATGCTTTCTCTTGTACAAGAATCCCAAAATATACGTAAAGGAAAGAGAGAAATAAAAGATAATGGAAAACAGAATAATAGGCCTTTTACAAAAAGGCAGGGGATGAAAAGATGGAAAGAGAGGGGAGAGGAGGGGGAGGGTGAAAAAAATTAAGAATAGAGATTTGTTACGTACACCCACCAACTCCCCATGAGGAATGTAATCATTATGTACTGCAAACACATACTGATAAAAATTAAAGTTTTAAAAATCAATTAAAAAAAAGTTTCCTTCTTCCTTACTTTTTGGGTTAATATAATCACATGGGATCTTTTTTTACTCAATGTATTTCACATAGGTTGAGCATCCTAATCTGAAAATCTGAAATCCAAAGTGCTCTCAAATCTAAAACTTGTGACATGATGCCACGAGTAGAAAATTCCATGTCACAAAATGTTGTTACACTCGTTAAATTATTTAAACATACAGTATAATATTACCACTGGGCTGTCTGTGCAAAGTGGGTTTAAAACATAAATGATTTCACACTTAGACTTGGGCCCCAACCTCAAGATCTCTCATTATGCATATGCAAATATTCCAAAATCTGAAAGAATTTGAAATGGTTCTTGTCCAAAGCATTTGGGATGAAGGATGCTCAAGCTGGCGCCCCTCCCTGTATTCGAGGTTGACGTTTCACATTCGACATGAGGCTCTGTAAAATGTGGATCCAGGGCGCGTTCTCCCCCTTGGAGTGGAGTCTGGGTTCTACATTTATAACTGGCTCCCCCTAGTGCTACATGTGTCCTCTAAGATTTGAAAACTGAGGCAAAGCTTTTGGAAAGGACCGTCTGTAAGGTTCCTAAAAAGGGTGGATCCAGAGCTGGGGATATAGTTCAGTAGTAAAACACTTGCCCAGTGTATGCAACATCTGGATTCTATCCCCACAAAAGAAAGAAAGAAAGAAAGAAAGAAAGAAAGAAAGAAAGAAAGGAAGAAGGAAAGAAGAAGAAAGGAAGAAAAAGAAAAACCAGATGAATGGATAAAGAAAATGTGGTATTCACACATGACAGAGTACTACTCTGCCATTAAAAGGGATAAATTTGAGTCATTTGTCCCATATTCATCAGGCAGTATGGCTAAAGTTTGAAATGCTTTCTCTTCTGAGGCAAGGAAGAACACCAGCTGTCTTAGTTACTTTTCTCTCCTTGCTGAGAAATACCTGACACTCAAAATTAGGGGAGGAAAGGTTTATTTAGCTCACAGTATGTGGAAGTTTCAGTCCATCATCAGCTGGCACCGAGGCAGCAGTTCAAAGCAGGAAAAGACGTAAAAGCAGCAAGAGCAAGAGGGCAGAGAACAAACATCTTTTTGCTTCCCCCTTATATTGTAAGCAGGCTACCAGCCCCTAGGGCGGGTGTAGCACTTACACCATCTCTGCGCCCTCCTCTTGCACAGGAAGAAGATGTTTACAAAGTGAGACCTGGCTCCCTGCTGAGTTACTTAGTTAAAGTTCTAAAATTCTCAAATTGACACAATGTATCACTCATTTCACCAACCAAAGTAAGCCTGTCTTTTACAGGTGCAGAGAGGAAAGTAAGAAGCGGAAGGGACGGGGCCAGAAATGCTGCCCTTATCATTGTGTTTTTGTTGTTCTGAGACCACCATCTTGAATGGAAAGTTGATGTGGGTTTTTTGTTGCTGTTTTTTTCTTGCAGTAGGGTTGGTGATCAAATCTAGGGCCTACCGTGGCGGGCCCGGATGCTGCCCCTCAGTGGGCCCCGCGGCTGCTCTGCTGTGGGCCGTGTGGCTGCTCCGCTGCTGCTCCGCAGTGGGCCCGGTGGCTGCTCCACTGAGGGCTCCGCTCAGGGCACCTCATGGACTGGACCCACCCCCACCCATAGCACGACGACAGGGTGGAGCCGGGTGGTCCGCTGTGAGCATATGTGCTTTCCCACCTCCAACCATGGCAGTTTGTATACACCCATGTATGTTATAGTATAGTTTGAGGAAGCTATATCTCTTCCCAAGGCGAGAGTTGAAGGATATAGATAAACCCAGC